>JARHVA010008634.1:0-77500 GCA_037957365.1 Torreya grandis
GGTCATATATTCATGATGTAATTAACTTTATCATTATGTAAAAATAATATAAAAAAGTAATGGATTAATATTTAAATTAACATGAATATACATTTTGATTTTGTTATTATACAAGATTAATATAATTTATAGATAGGTCTATGTATGAGTGGTAATGATTATTTTTAATCAATTAAATTATATGATTTGCATATTATTAATTCACTTGGGTAAAGGAATTTTATTCAATCATATTGAATGGTTGGCTTAATAGACTTCATTATGATAAAATGGAATTATGTATTGCAAACCATTGAGTGTGTATATTTAGAATGTTTAGTTTATTTAATATTTTGTTAAATAATATGGATTGGAATAGGTATACTTTCATTTTATGATTTTTAAAATCTATTTGGAATGGATGAGTGAATGGCATTTGATTAATCAAACTTGGCTTTTCATTGTGATTGATCATGAATTAATTACACTATAATATGATTTTAGATAGTTAGATTGAGTCTTTACTGTATTTACTAAGGTGGATAAGTAATTTGGAAAGGTTTTAACTCCTTTTAATTATTTTGGAACTAATTTCATGTATTTAATATAGAGATCTATGTCATTATGAATGTAAGTTTATATTTGATTCAAATTATTAATATCTTTTTTGAGAATATAATCCATTATGATTTATTTAATGGTATGAGGTCAAAATTGAAAAGTGGTGTTAATGTCTAAATAAAATTAATTTACTTTACTCCTTTAATAGTATATATTTTATTGGTTGAAGGTAAAAAATTATATTATTAGTACATTTTTTTAACATTCATTAACATATATCATTGTTTATGGAAGGCCTAGAATATAAATGATTATGCATTAAATATTTAGTGGTTATTAATAAATTTATTTAAATAAACCCTTTCATAATTTTTTCACTTGATTGTTCCATTATGTTATAGGTGAGGTTTATTAAATTGAAATGTTTGGATGTTCCATTTTGATTTTAGTGTTATATTGGCAACTCTTGACGTGCTTGGTGAAATTGAGATAATGTTTTCCAAATGTTTAATTAAATATACATGGTTTTTGTTTTGATTATTGTTTTATTATGTGTATTTCACATTCAAGTGCCACCATTTATGGGTAGATAGATCTCCTTATATTTTATTTGAAACATGTTTTACTATTATTAAATTATGTACTTTAATTAAATGTATAAATTTAATTTTTACTGTGTAAATATCAATTAATGTGAGACTTAACATAGTTAAGTGACATACTTTATCATTGGTTAAAAATTAACCTTAAGAATCGAAGACAAATAAACATGAGGTGTATGAAAAGATCATCTCAGGTATATAGTAGAGTTATCATCTTATCTCTATTCATTTTAATTAAACAACATTAACTAATTATAATATATTTAATTATTTTTATAAGCTTAATTTAATTGTAACTCAATTAATTATTATTATTAGATGCAAGCCAATGGTATTTCCATATATAATTGTTATCTAAATAGGGTGCTCAATAACGAAGGGTTAATGAACAAAGTTTATTTGTAAGATGTTTTTTAAAGGGTACATTTATTATGATGGAAAATTATATGCATGATAATCATTGCCATGACCTTAATACTGAAGTGAAATTAATTCAACTTGGTAGAATAAAATGTGCTTAGTTCATTTATTTATTATAACATGAACTATTTTGGGCTAATTTTATAAGCTATTAATACTTTTATTAATATTTAGTTATGAAGAGTTAACTCGTATTATACTTATTACCTATGCTAATTTGGATGTAAGTGATGACTTAACATACTATGATAGGTATGCACCATTGATTGTAAAGGTTATTGTTACTTGTATATTAATGTTGTACTTTATGAGTAAATTTGGTTAATGTACCTTGTCAAATAATTGTTGTAGTTATATTAATAATACTCACAATTATATATGAATAAAGGCATATTCATTAATGTATAAATTAAATTTTTAAACATGTTTAGAGGTTAAGAAAATAAATACTAGTGGATTTTATAAATTCACTTTGCCTTACTTAACTTGTAAATTATTTTCCTCAATCTGAAATTTCATTTAAGGTTAAGTCTGGTTAAGCTAGTTTTATGAGAAATACGACCTTGTCAAAATATTTAGGTAATAATTTATAATGTTTTGATATTAAAATTATACATACAAAGATTAATATTCTTTAATGGATGAAACACTTTATTGTAGGTTCCACTTGATAAGACCTATCCTTAAGGGAATTTTATTTTAAAATCCTCTTTGTGGTTTATTTCTAAGATAAAGACTGAGTTTAATAGTATACTTGTTGTGTCACTTAGTAATAATTAGTATGAGATAACACTCTAGTTGACCCTTAGAAAAAAATGTGTTTCATTACATAATTCCTCAATAAAAAATGGAGGAGGAATTTGAATAAAAGGAGGTGGAGTAAGTGAGGGATAAATGGATTTAGAAGGCCCAAAATACTCATCTTCCTCCCAAAATAAAGATACATTTTTTTCCTAAAACATCCTTTTGTGATATGGTAGTTGTATTTTAAAATTAGAAGTTGTCTAAAAAATCAAGGTTGATCATGTCAAGAGTCTCTTTTTATATGCACGCAAGCCAAGACTTTCCTCATCCAAAATAAAAATAAGAGTGTTGCCTTGAATAACTTGCTAAAAATAATTTCCACTACAAAAACATCTTCATATTTATTTTTCATGTGTTGTATCTAGAGGTGTTGCAGGGATGAAAGAATCGAGACTCCATTTCTAAAATGAGGAAGAAGATGAGTATAAGTCAAGAATTAATGACCCATTAAATTAAAAAAATATAAAATTATGTTTAACTAATAATGTGTTATCACTCCTACAATAAATGCTAATAGTGGTAAAAAAGAGCCCCTACAGACATCAGGTACACTAATATTGCATTTATGATTAAAATGAAGTGGAAAGTAAAATGCAAAATAAAAAATGGGATGTTTGACTAGGCCTAAAATATGTTTATGAGTTTCAAATTGAGATTTCAAGTAAAATATTTGGGTATAAGTGCAATGTGAGGCCCAAATTTGGGTGTAGGAGAAATAAGTAGGATCTAGAAAATGTATGAGAGTAAAAAAAGTCCTCTCTAATAATTATGTGGCATTCCCAAATTTCCTTAAATTTACAAATATGTTGCTTATAAAAAATTTCACCCCTCAATATAAATTTCCCACTTAAAAAATTATCTTTCCTCTTGCATAATTTTAACCACTTATTTTGTTTTTACACTTGTTATATAAAAACAAATTTATCCCATTTTAAAAGTATTAATATCACTTGTTAAAAAATCCATTTCAACTTGGTGGGGTTTGACCACTTGACCTTTGAATAATTAAATTTTTTACCAAAAAATTAATAGACACTAGGGATATTAATATTTTCAAGAATCCATATCATGGATTTGTTATTTAACATATAAAAACCATGAATTTGATTTTGAATTAAAATAAAAATCACACACACCTTTCAAGTGTGTATATATTCATGTTTTGTTTGAGCTCAAGCTTGATTAGGTTCATGCCAAGTAAATATGTGTTTGACACATGTGTGGCATGAAGGGTGTTGATTTCTATGTGGAAGTACACACCAAGTGGAGGTATTATGTTTATATGTATGGAATATTGTGTGGAGATCACCGTGGGGTGGTTGTCAAAGCCGTTTGTCATGGATTGAGTTACGAATATATGTTAGGAATCATTGTTTATTGAGGAGGCTAAAGGAGCCAAGATCTTAAGGATGTGTGGAGAATTAGGTGGCTGACTAATGTATTTTGATATATCTCTCATGAAAAACATTCACATTAAGGGTTTTCTATAACTCACACATATCTTCCATCAAAAGGATCATGTTTTATAAATGCTTATTTATTTAGATACTTTTTAAACTTAAAACCTCAAAACACAAAAAATCAAGAGGTTTTATCAAATATCACATTCTAATCAAAATTTGACATAAAATATGTCAAAATAAGATAAATTTATCATTGATGAAATATTATTTTCTCTTACTCGGCACCTAATCGATACAAGGTAGTGAAATTACCATATTTTAATAGTAAAATATCTTAATTTCATTAGGGTTTCCAAAGATCCAAATGGTCACCCTAGCAATAATTGTAATCCTCTCTAAATTTATTTCTATTGTATGTTAGACAATGTAAATTGAATTTAAATTAAAATATTTCTTGTTGTCTCAAATTTATAGAAATTTATGAAATTCATAGTGAAATTATAAGAATTTATATAACATGATCAAATGACCTATATAAACAAGTGTATTGTCCATAATAATTGTTTATCAAATTTTACCATTTAAAAAATGAAACTAAGTTGAGTGATGGTTTTAATAATAAACTCTGATACCATTCTTAATCCATAAGATCTATCCTACAAAACATTACCACAACATTAATAAATTAATTTCACACACAATATTCTCAAAATGAACTCTCTTTGTATATTCACATAATCTACCACATAGATTACAAAAGGACTTCCTAAAAATATGACTAAGTGTTTTTCCGTGCAATAATAAATTATTACATGAATTTTTTTATTGTAAAAAAATATTTACACTTATAAGAAAATATTCATAACTTTCAACAAACAAAAAATCTAAATCTTACCTCACAAGTGAGTGTGAACAAGATCTTTTTATCGCGTCAGTAGACGGGCTTCTTGGCAAAAATTCTTCAGATCTTTTAGCAGAATCCTGCGTAGTAGGCAGGGGCCGAATGACTACGGCTTCACTATTATAATTCACTATTACACTCTTATTACAATATCCTTGAGCAAATTTCTGATTCACAGGATCCTTCAATAAGCGCAAGTGAAGAGCATACTCTTTGTTTCAAGGCTACTAGATTTTCACACTGAAAATTTTTTGATGATCTACTACTAACAACTAAGACCTATATATAGCATTTGAGAGGTCCTGCCTGCTTGCTAGCAAGGCGGTGTCTGTCTCTTCATGCTTTACAGCTGTGGTTACAAAGAGATGCTATTGGACCCACCACTTGATTGATGAGTCGGTGACGATGATGAAGAGGCCATGGGCTGTGGGCCCAACATGTCTTCCGCTTCATTGAATAAGTCATCTTCGGTTATGGGCTGGAAAAGACACCTTATCTGAAAATTAGATTGGAGATACCAATGTCGGAATCTATTAGCATCGCATGGCATGTGGCGCGGAGTACAATGATAGTGGGATTCCCACTCAAGTTGTCGTCGGATAATTGTATGTACTACCGTGTCCTGGCTATGATTCTGTTCCTCATGGATGCGATGGGGACCAAACCTTGCAATCCATCTGTAAAGATGTTCATTATGGGCAGATCGGATTTGGATTCGCCATGTCCACAAAGGTCTTTTCAGCAAATCAGTGAATCGTTCATATAGGTATTCACTGTTTAATCTATCAATTCTGATGACTCCCGTATTATTTCGATGGTTGGCCTATATTTGCACTGCTGCAGACATTTGGAGATCTTGTGCAGCTGCATACGAAATCCTGGTGAACCGGGGATGCATGCCTTCCTGTAAGATTTGTTCTTGTATCAGGGGATTCATTGAATCAAAAGCCTGATTAAGAATTCTGGTTAAATTAAAACCTGGTGCAGGTTGATGCATGAGTGTTGCCGGAGGATTTCTACTTAACTAATCAGCTATTACATTACTCTTACCCTCTATATGTTGTACTGAAAAATTAAACTGGTGGAAAAATGCTTGCCACCTGACATACTTACCACGACCATCCTTCCTGCCATGATCTTTTTCACGGAAGGTTAAAAATCGGGTGCAGTCAGTTACAACTGTGAAATGTGGCAGATGTAACAATTTCAGCATAAATTTTTCCAGACATTTCTTTACAGCATAAATTTCCTTATCTGAGGAAATCCACTTCAGTACATCTTTACTAAACACTCCACTAGCAAATTCACAAATAAATTCTACAGTATTTACAACTGAAACAAGTACTCCTCCCCATGAGAGGTCTGATGCATCAGTATAAATCTTCATTTCTTGGGATTTCGAAATATGAAGTTCTGGCAAAGAAGAAACTTTTGCTTTGATCTTCTGAACAGCTTCTGTGTGACATTGTTCCCACCGAAACGCTTTCTTTTTCTGCAATAATTCCTGCAGGACAAATCTGAGCTTTGTCAAGATGCTCGGGAAAACTGATGATCTTCTCTTTTATATGTGGCTGTATTTGCAGCTTTGAATCTCGGATGATCATGCCGAGGAAATTACATTCTTTAGTGCATAACTGTATTTTTGTTTTAGAAAGCACTATTCC
Source organism: Torreya grandis (assembly GCA_037957365.1). Taxonomy (NCBI): domain Eukaryota; kingdom Viridiplantae; phylum Streptophyta; class Pinopsida; order Cupressales; family Taxaceae; genus Torreya; species Torreya grandis. The sequence continues at coordinate 6,335 of JARHVA010008634.1, forward strand.
TGCATTAGTAGCCAACTGTAAAAACTGGGAGAGATGAGCAATGTGTTCATCTAAAGAATTGCTAAAAATCAAAATGTCATCTATATATACACAAAGAAATTGAGAGGTGCCTTCAAAAATCTTGTCCATATGCGCCTGATAATAGGCTGGCGCATTCATTAGCCCAAATGGCATGACGGTCCATTGATAGTGGCCGAAAGGGCAACTAAATGCTGTTTTGGCTCTGTCTTGTTCTTTGACCCTTATCTGATAGAAGCCTGATTTGCAGTCAAACTGAGAGAAGTACTTGCAAGCAGCAACTTTCTCCAAAAGATAGCTTTTATCAGGGATTGGATATGGGAATGGTTCTGTAATAGCATTTAATGGTCTATAATTAATGACCATTCGTTTCTTTCCTCTTTTCTGCTCTGAATGCTTGTTTACCATGAAAGCATAGCAGCAATATGGAGAGGTTGATTTTTCAATGAAACCATTCTTTTCCAGATCTTGTATCTGGGATTCCATATCTATATAGTCCTGTGCAGGGATAGGAATTTTCTTACCTATCTTCATATGTTTGCCTTCTAGAATCTTTATTTCCATTTCAGGCATAGATTTTGCCCAAAACTGTTGTGGATTTTCTGAACAGATAGTGGCCTTAATCTTTTCTCCTAAAGCAACAATCTCAGCAGGGACTTGCTCTGGACTTTGGGTCATAGCACTAGGGAATTGCTCAGTAGCATATATGAGCCTAGGAATTCTGAGCCTTTCATTATCAATGGTAAACATTATACTTTTGGCTGTTGCACCATAGGGTGTGTATCTATCAATAAATGATCCTCCTAGGAGGATGTCTATAGGCATCTTCTCAAGAGCGAAGAAGTCACAGTGGAAGATTTTATTTTGAATTCTCAGGGCTTGCTGGTGTTTATACTTATTGCAAACAAAACTGTTACCCTGAATGTCTATGCTCTTATAAGCTAGGCGCTCATGTAATGTCTCCTAATCATTAATGAGCTGAGGCTTTGCAAATGATAGAGAAGCACCAGTATCAACTTGGGCATCTACATATCTACCATTTATTTCTAATGTAAAGAACTGCGCAAATCTTCCATTGATAAGATGGTTAAGATATGCAGGTTGTGGCAGTTCTAAGGAAGGGATACTTGTACATACCAGTTTTTGCCTTCCTGGATCTTGAATGATGGTAGGTTCTTCATAGATGTCTTCTGGTAGTTCTGGTTCAGCTTCTTCTTCTTGATTACTGCATTCTCCTTCAGGGCAGTAATCTTGGTTGGAATAGAATATACTTCCGACATCATCTTCTTGTTCGTAGCCATCGTCCCAGGTGGGATCTGCTGCAATAACTGGTTCTTCAGCAGGCATGATTTGTTCCCAGATGGGTTCTCTGATTTCTTTAGGTGGCTCTCTGCAAGTAAATTTGTTTTTTAACCAAGAGTCACTTGGTTTAAACTGACTTGGATATTGCACAGGAGGATTTTGAAGTCTGTGCATAGTTGGTGGCTGTCGTGGTTGAGAGGGTTGTCTTCCTCTAGATGACTCTCCTCTGACAAAACCTCTTCCTCTAGGTTTTGTCGGTCGTTCAGGTACTTCATGATGGTCTCTGGACCAGGGACCATAAGCCTCATATGACTGATTGTAGTTTCTTGGCCGGTACGGTCGGGATCCTCTAGAACCTCGCTGCATATTAGTCATTGGTTGTTCTAGCTCATCTGCAAGAGATTCAAGTTCTACTGCATCTTCGTCATCAGATGCTTCATCAGGAAGATCTTCTAAGACAGGTTCATAAATATCTTCTTGGAGATATAGATCTTCTTCAGCATCAATAACATCCCACCACGCTGCTGCGTTGGAAGAGAAAACAGCTTTGACTGCGGGATTTTTACAGGAGCAGTTTGGAGCAATGTGACCGGGCTTGCGACAAATGTAACAGATAAGCTTATTGGAGGCAGGTCGGGCATGATGCCTTTTACGAAGAAAATGCTGAGGAGGTGCATAAGAATGGCGCTTAGGAAAAGAACGGCGCTTGTAAGACAGATGACGGCGGCGCTGCTTCTACTGTTTGCGGGGTTGGACGTAAGGACGACATCTAAAAGGAGCGATCTCAGGAAATAAAGGAGCAATGGCTGCAGCTTGGTGCTTGCTAAGTTTCTGGATAGACTTGGTCTCTGAAACTAACAGCATGATTTGTTGCTGAGTGAAATCAATGAGATCAGAGAGAGCAAGATTAGAAAGTTCAAGGCCTTTCAATTCAATATATGAGAGAACACGATCAATTAAATTGTAAGGCATGGCATGAAGAAACTTCATCTTAATATCAATGGAAGTATGACATTGGTTTTCATAAGCAAGCTTCCTGAATTGCATAGCAAAAGGCTGGAACTGTTTAAGATCACAGAGTTCCATTTTCATCAGCCATTTTTTGGTTTCTAGCTGCCGATTTGCGGTAGGAGGAGCAAACTCATCTATCAGCAATTTATACAAGGCATTTAATGAATCAGGTTGATTATGGACAAGAGCGTATTACTGTTCAACAGGGATACTATCCCACCAATGGTTAGTGATTCCCCAGAGATATTTTATAGCAAAACAGGTGGTGCCAACTTGGTCTAGGTGAGCTTGGACATCTAAGACACACATAGTATTGCACCATCCGGCAATTTCATTAAGGGGATTAAGCAAATCATCTATATTTAGATACCATGGTTGTAAATGTACATGGGTACGTTGCATGAGAGAATGGCCATGGGATTTCTTGGTTGCAGAAAAGGAAGGACCAAAAGAAACAGAACAGAAAGGTCTGGAAGATGATTCAGCTTTTTGATCTTCCTTGGACAACCAACTTAAACTATCATCTAAATTGTCAATTTTAGAATCAATGGATTCTACTTGCTTCTGTATCTTATTTACAGTGTCTTTGATTTCTATAACATCTCGGCATAAATCATCAATATTTTCTGCGAGATGAGAATTAAACCTGGAGACATAGTTCCTCTGCTTGAATTCGTTGGAAGGATTTTCATATGCAGCAGCAAAATAATGTACAGAACCTGCAGCATGTCGATAGACACCTTTTGCTGGTGGCCATCTTCCTCCTCTATAGAAAGTGACTGTGTCTTCTGAAAAGAAATCAAGACTGTCTTCCCTTGGAAGACTCATTAGAGTATGTGGGAGATCTTTTCCCATATCAATTTCTTCATCCTCAATTAAAATATGTCCAGTTTTGACAGATCTACGGGATGAGGACGTAGATGGTCTAGTGGGAGAACTTTTGGTAGATCGCATAGATACAGATCTACCATCACTGTGATGTACAGTGGCTTGACCTTTTAATTGGGGTGATACATGTTTAAGCCAATCTAATTTCCATTCAACTGGAATTTTGACAGACTCTATATGTCCTGACTGTAGTTGTACTGTACCACTGAGGCGTCTAGCCAGAGGCAGATTCTCTAAGATTTTGGGATGATTGGTGTTGGTCATGCTATATAATACAGAGATGTTGACAGTAGCATACTGGAATTCACCAAACATTTCAAGACCATATACAGATGTAAACAGACCCCAACAATCTAGAGATCCATTTCTTACTTCTTTGCATCCTTTGTCACGGACTGCGACTGACAAATTAGGGCAAAATTCAAAACAAATAACATTATCGTCATTGAGACGACCAAGACTAGATAACTGACATGAATGTTTAAAACTTACTTGACGACGATCACACAGTGCTAAATACATGACTGGTTTTATATTTGATGGAATCAAAGGTTTAATATAAATACGGATCAAACCAAAATGTACAAACTTGACATCCTTATGAGATCGGATATACAGAATTTCTGGTTCTGGTAATAAAGGAAGCAAATTTGTTTGGAAAGTCTTCTTAGGCTGATAGCAAAGATTTAGTTCAATAGACTTAATCCTTGGTTTGACAAAAGACAGATAAGTGCTATTATACAAAAACTTAGACTTTACTAATTCGGCTGGTTTATAGACATTAGAAGCTTTTAAAGCCGGGGGCTTATACATACTGGATTCCTTTGTGAGATCTGATTCTGTTACTTCAATATCAAGGCAATCTGATAACTGATCGGGAATAAAAGGAGGCATTTCATATAGTCCTTCTAGTTCAGACTCATTTACTAGTTCAACAGTAGATGTGGAAGGTATTTTCCCGAATTCCATTGTGGGGAGAGAGAGTTCTGGTATGCGAGTAATTTTTGGTAAGGGAAGAGATTTGCAGAGATAAAATGGCCTATGACAATATGGATAAACGGCCTGAGACTCGATGCAATAGATTCCCAAAGAAATTGAACAAAGCAAAGAACTTCTTCAAATCGGATCCACGGAAAGAGGGAAATGAATCACAACTTACAGAGAAATATAAATGACTGTGAACTTTTACTTGGCTCTGATACCAATCTTTTTATCGCGTCAGTAGACGGGCTTCTTGGCGGAAATTCTTCAGATCTTTTAGCAGAATCCTGCGTAGTAGGCAGGGGCCGAATGACTACGGCTTCACTATTATAATTTACTATTACACTCTTATTACAATATCCTGTGAATCAGCTTAAACCAAGATGGTTAGGAAATATCCATAAATATTAACTAATATAAATGTGAACACTCAAACATTTAATATATTTTAAAATTAATTAGATAATATTTAACAAGTAATTTTATTTAACAAATTATTATCTTACTATAAGTCATTATAACTTAAACTTAAAGTTAATAAAGTTAACAAAGTGTTTATTAAACTGTCATTAGGCCAAATGAATTATTAAAAATAATTTAAATTAATTAAATTCTTAAAGTCCTAAGGATAATTGAAATAAGTGAACAATATAAGCTATTTATATGTGGGGGATAATTTTACATACAAACAACTTATTAAATCATTCAACATAAGTTGAAATGTATTTGAATTAACACATATGACTTATTATTATGATTAATTTCTCAAATTAATCATTATGACTACCAAACTACTCAAATTCAACTATTTTATGTCTAATATGAAAAATAGTCTAACAGTCCAAATGTGACAACATAAAATTTCAAAATTTATTTGGTTCTTATGAAATTAAATAAACTATAAAAATTCACCTCAAACTCTATCTTTAAATCTGCCATTTAATGTGTGAAAATAAGATCTCTATTGGTATACTCAAACAACTTAGAATGAAAATCTACTTTGAATATCACTTTTGAATGAAACCTATATGATAGAACTCAAATAATAATATATTCAAAATATTTTTAGAGAATCAAACTGAGTTTTCATGATGTCAAAAAACTCATCATTTAAGTTTATAATAAATTAATAAAAAACTAAAACCCCCAAAATGAGTTTCTAAATGGTTTTAATTTTGGTCTAAAATTAAAATATATGTAGACCTAGAAACCATAACATTTATCATTTCCTTGTTGTGACATAAAGACATTGGAATAATTTTTTTTCAAGGGTTATCTAAATTTTCAAATAGTAGATAATATTACCCACATGTGAAAATCTTGTAATAAAAATGAATACTTTATTTACAAATATAATCTTTGAAATTTCCTAAATATTACTTATTACCTTTTATTCAAGAAACATTTCAATCTCAATTCATTTTTTAGAAAACATTAATTTAGTTTCATTTGAAACTTTCAAAATATTTATACTCAAAAAATAAATCACCATATTATAAGCATAAATAAATTAAAATACATCTTCTCTATGAATCTTGAAAATTATTAATAGATACAAACAAATATTTTATGCTCCTAAATATTTCTATTTTATTTAAAAAGAGAAAAAAAATTAGTAGACTACTTATAGCTATAACACTTTGACCATATTATTAAATTACAAAACTTCATCTCAAATGACATTGGTTAATGACAATATTAACTCGAAAATATTTACAAGAATATTTGAAGTAACTCAACTATTATAAAAATGACTAAAGACATTTTTTGTTGATTCCCAAAATTGGATAAATATCAAAGGAATAACATGCATGAGTGTGTATCATGTGAAGGAAGATCAGTTCCAATAGCTAAATAATGGCATGCAAAACCTAAATAAATACCATGTGCACATGCCTAGAAAATAGATCAGCTAGATAGGCACAAGCCATATGAATCTATGTCAACATGTGGTAAACAAAAAAATGATTGGATCTATAAAAGCATCAATGTGGACCTAATAACCACAATGAGAATTGTGAGGGAATATGATGTAATTTATGACTAAAAATGAACCATATCATATAATTATGGGAAAAATGGAAAATATTGAGGCATCTAGTCTCAAGGAAATTTGTCATTCCAATGGGAAAGACTGGAATTGACATTAAATAATAATATTTTTAGTTCATTTATCCCACCAAAAATATCCCTTGAATAATGATAAAAATAAGAAGAGAAAGAGGGGGAGAGGGTTGTGTTAGTTTTCCTTGAGAAGAACCACCTCTAGAATGTACTAGGCATAGAGTTAAATACTAATAGAAGTAACAATAGTGTTTAGTATTCAAGAGAATATAAATAAATTATTTTTAATATCAAAAATAAATATATGAGAGACCTCCATTTTAAATGAACTAAGTATCACCGAGTCATATATTTTTAACTATTGGATTAGGAATTTTATTATATAATGATTTCTATGTTCTACTTAAAATTACTAATATATAATACTCATTAGTAATTTTAGTGGATAAGTATAATGGAATTTATAGCTATAGAATTAACCCAATGCATTAATATTAATCCCATATCACACAAATTATCTTGACCTACCCATGTTCCACTCTCTTCTTTATGCCTCAAGTGAGCACACAAGGTTCTCGCCTTATGTGATATGTTAACATAGGAGTTGGTTTGATATATGTTGCAAAGTGTGGATGACCTAATTGTATAAAAATATTATAATATGGGTTAGTTTATATGTTATTATACAAATACAAATGAAATTATGAAACATAACACTTCAATATTTATCCTTAGGGTGATCTATAATAACTAAAGAAAATAAATCAATACATGAAGATATTAATGTATTCAGCTTAATAAAATACTTCCTATAGTGATAATTAGGCAAATTATTACTTAATTTATGGATATGTGATTCTTTATCAATGTGTGTATTTAATTTGACAACATATTTCCTTGTCCACTATGTCTTTGTTCACTTTGGATGAAGAATGGTCAAGCTTCTTAGAAATATTTTGACATTAATTATTTGCACATAAAATTTTAATATAAATTGACCACGACCCTTATATCTATAACTTGAATAAAATGACATGGATCATCCATCTTAATATAAAAATGTGTGGACAAAAATAAATTCAACTTTGAAGACAAATTTTAATAAATATTTGGAAGAAGGGGACAATAATTAGGCATGGTTTACATAAAATTGGATATTTGTTGCATTGATTAGGCATGGCTTGAATTTTTACTTTGTGACTACTTATGTCATGATGACCTCATTTTTTGTTGAATTTTAGTTTTCAAAAATTATTTATTAGCTAATTTGATATGGATTTTTCACTTAAGAATTTAATTAGATTTAATTACTTAATTGAATCTAATTAGGCTTTTTGAAATTCTTAGAAGTCAATTAATTACCATGCACTATTGGTTGAAAATGTCAATTTACTAGGTTAACATTTTAATGGAGATGAATTAGAAAAAGGTTATATTTTTTTACAATATAATACCCTAATTAGGGACATATTGACATGATTTAAGAATTTCATGTGACATGTGTAGATGAATTAAAGTGTTTTGATAGTTTTCCTCTAATTTGTGTGTTATTGCAAGAAGTCATTTAGACTTATAATTTCAACATGATATTGGTGAGAATTAGATGCCTACATTTTCCCCCTATTTGAGAAGGCATTGTGAGAAATTAGGCACAATAATATGTTTTCAAAGAATGAAAAAATCATTAAGAAGAATTTGAAAAAAATAGCTAAAAAAATGATCAGTGACCCATGATTACCCCTTGACAGGGAAGGTGAAGATGAAAGACGTGCATGGGCTCTTAAAAAGAGATAGAAAAAATAGAAATAAATTGGCCTAAAAAGGGTGGTCCTAGTTGATAGAGAATAAGATGCCCTAGTAGGGTATATTTAATCACTTGAACCAGAGAGTTGCCCTAGTAGGGTATATTTAATCATTGATCAGTCTATAAGATTTTCCATAATGGGCATATTTTCATTTTAATAAATAATGATTAGGCATGTGATGACTTGTTTGGGAGATAGTATAAAAGGATATATATTTTGTAGAATTACCAATTTAGACTTATTGTATCCAAAATTTTGATATAACATCACTATGGTATACACCATGATATAAAATACCATGACAAACAACCCATAACATGCATAAGGGCTAACCCCTAATCTGGTATAAAAATGAAAACTTTGTACTGGTGATGAAAAATATGATGTGAATGTAGACATTTGCTAGTGGATAGAATTGAGTGTAATGACATAATATAAATAACCATGATAATGTGTTCTATTAATACTATGAAATGAGTCAAGGTGATAAAAAAGGGGGAAAAACATCACTTTAATGAACCACGTAAACATAAATTTAAAAATGGATAGTTAGTGTTTATTTGCTTCAAAAAACACATCGATACAAATGAAAAATGTCCCAAATATTGTGTAGGAGATACATGAGATTATCTCTTAGGAATAAAATTAATATATTTTTGATAGGCAGGGTAATGGGCAAAAGAAACAAACATGTGTTTTAGTAAACAAGGATAAAAATGGGGAAGTTTGAAGAAAATGGATCGAGTAAATGAGGTAAAATTGAACCTTCTAAGAATAAAATGGATCACAAATAGGTCCAAGGGAAATTCAAAAATTTGACTATATACTCACCCCTAGGTGGTGAAAAATATTCATTTTTACACTCCAATATTACAATCCTTAGATCTAACTTTTGTACATGAGAGAGATATATATAATGACCAATATCCCCTACCATTAACACAATGAACAGTGTATTTGAGAGTACAAATAGCCATTAGGGAGTTGGGCATCAATAGGTGCATTATTTTTATTTTTAAATTTGGTTATTAATTACATTTATTAGGCCCTAAAAGTAGGTGAAAAAGTGACTTCTTTGATCTTGTATTAAAAAAATGATGAAGTCGACAACATAAATAGATGGAATGTCATGTAAATGGTGATCACATGATGAAATAGGTGAGGTAACCAAAAAAAACCAATATAATGAAATAATGTTTATCATGGAAAATCACATAAATGGAGAAAATGTGAGTCAAATGTAAGTATATCTAGTCAAACAATCACATCACATGTCAAATGGTGGAATCACCAGTCAGATAGTGAGATCATAAATTAAACAATGAGATATCTAGTCAAATGGTGGTCACCTAATAAGAACCTATGCCATGAAATATGGTTATGTCACTAGAAACATTAAGGTCATCCTACCAAATGGTAGGATCGACCTGCATAGTAGTGGAATTTTGTGGACCCAAGGAGGAAAATGGTGAAGACACTATATATAGTGGTGAAGTAATCTAGGAAAATAATAAGGTTACTATAAATAGAAAATAGTCTAGAATAAAGTAGAAGTTAGGATAGAAGAATATTTTTCTAAGTCCAAAAATAAAAGAAAATAGTAGATTGATCAACTAGAAGAAAAATAGACAAGTGACTAACTTGATTTTATTTTTATTGTGATACATAGGAGCATGTAATAGTCATTATAACACGTGAGTGATGATCATGGGTCTTACACTAACCTTTTATCATGGTAAATAAGATCATGGGGATATTAGAGGTGGTATATTTATGACATATAAATGTATAATGGTGATTTGAGAATAAAATACATAACTATAAATGATAGTAGAGAATTGGCATTCAAAGACATCAACTTTTCATCTATCTAATAGAGAGGTTACTATGACCCTCAAGGATGTACATCATATTTTACATGTGTTGATTCGGGGTTGATAAATTTGTCAGAGGTTGGAGGGCCAGATTATAGTTTTGTAGGATTTGATTAGAGTCAAAAACTTGATTATTGTTAATGGATCTATTGATATTAACATGTTAGAGGACATATCTTGGACTCCAGTGATTGTTCTAGGAGTAACAACACCTCCACAATAGAGCACAATGCCCCAAGTAGTACCAATTTTGATGGCTCTTATCAATGGCCTCTTACTTCTTACAATAATAGTTGATACTTTTAGATTGGATTGATAGGCATGGTTCAAGACATGCTAGATTACAATACATGTTTTTCATGGGCCTTGTCATATTGGCTCAACTGTACATAGACTTACACATGATTTTATATCAAAGAGGGCACAACATTAGGCATAGTTTCCATATCCCAATTTCTCTCTAAGCTTAATAACTTATTATTTTATAGATTATTATGGTTAAAATTTGATTATTTGCTATTTGATTAAGATTTATTTCATATGTTGATTATGGGATAATTATATGTTGCCTAATTTACGTGATTGATTAACTATGGAGTTAGTTGTACCTTTATATTTTGTACATTATGATCATTTTTGTTAGTTTATAAAATAGTATTTGATGGATTATATATGTTTCAAGCTAAATACCTTCATTATTGTGAGGTGGATGAAAGATAGATCCATCCCTAAAAGTGTGATGAAGGGAGGGCATAATTGGAGAGGGTGTTGTAAATGGAGGCATTAGGGGAAAATAGATGGAAAAGATACAAACCCATGCACACACCACAATTAGATTAATATCATTTTTTCATTGCTTAATTTAGATAGTTATAGTATGCCTTTATGTTATTTGCATTTAAATGATTGTTAATATGATTTTTATTATGATCTCATTTGTTATTTGATGATCATGTTTATTTAGAAGTGTGATTGCACTAATATTGTTGTCATACTTAGATTTAGTTATATGATTTTCTTGGTTGAATGAGTGAATTTTGACATGTCTTAATATGACTTGCCATTGTCTTGGATATAGCTAAGTATATTATAAACAATGTTTTATTTAGATTCATTATTATAAGTAGTAGATGGATTCTATTTATGTTACTTGATATGTTCGATTAAGGTGATAGTAAATTTCATATGAAGGTTATTATTATTATTATTTTTGATAAAAATTAAAATAACCTAGTGTTAAGTCATTAATCAAAAGGACTTTATTGGTTAATGATTATGATATTATTTACTTTGTTATTGGTAACATCAATGTGTTTCATTATTAAAAAATTATGTGAGACATAATAGTGTTTGATAAATCTTTGCTAAAATCAATGCTTATAGTTATATTATTTATCATATGAAGCTAATCACTAGTTAGAAGGTCAAACTCTTTGATAACAATGAAAATGCTAAGAGGATTTAGTAAGGTCAATAAACATGCATGATTTTGAAGGGATAGTATAATTATTATTTTATTGTTTAAACATGGAACTTTTGATATAATTAAGGTTAATCAGTCATTGAATTGAGATAACAAAAATATTATGTGAATAACTAAAGAGAGTAGGTTTTGTACATGAAAAAATGGGGTGGGAAATCTTGGTTTCCATTGAGTTATTCTTTACATGCATAGTTTTAGTCATTATTTTTCCAAGGAATTTGGAGAAATTCACGTGGAAAGAAAGGAGGATGGAAAATAATAAAATAAATGTGAGAGAAGCCTATAAGGGGCTTCATACAATGGAATGATAGAGGTATATGAAAAATAAGGGATTCAACCTAAGAAGAGGAAGCAAATTCAAAATTTTGGCATTGTTGGTTTCATTTACTTGGTCAGGATTGTATTATATTTCATGTAGTATGTGGAATTTTTAGAAATTACATGAAATTATAGTAAGGTTTGAAATATTTTCAATTTATTTGAAAATATAAAATAGGCTAAATTTTGGGCCATGTGGATGGCTCAACCATCCATAGAACCCAACATATAACCTATAAATCCCTAATCAAAATAGTTTAGGATTTAGGTTCTTTGCCATGGTTTATGATATACCTAAAAAACCTCTATGTTTATATTTATTTAAAATTTATAAACCCTAGGAAAATTCTATAGGGTATATTTATTTTTATAATATGATTTTTTTCACTTAAAAATATAATAATCCTTGCCTAGTATTTTTGGTTGAACCAGATAGATGCTTTAAACATATATAATTGATTTAGGTATTAAACTCGATGAGGGCATGATACGATACTTGGGGATTTTTAACTCCATATTATTAAGAAAATATTTTAAGCCATTTAGAATATGTAAGGGATTTGGATTTATAGAATACTATATGAGGTTAAGATATATTCTTGTCTTGAGAATGGTTATGTATATATATCTAAACCTGAAATTATTAAGTATTAAAGCTTTTATTGGGTTTTATTCCATTATACCATTGTATAGATAAACATATACATAAATAGATATATGTATATATATACTCGATACTTAATTAATTTTATTATCCATATATATATTTACGAAGAAAACACATGTTAAAATGCATTATAATAAACTTACAAATTTGTATATAAGATTTGTGCCATGAATAGAATGTTTATTAAATTATGTAAATTTATTATAGTTCTACTAATTCTATTATATATACATATTTCATAGTTTATACACATATATTACTTTGTTTATATTTTTTTTAACCAATTAGGGGATTTATAAAATATAAGTAAAAATCCTTAATCACTATTGTGAAAATCCTATAGCATGCATTTAAAACATGTATTGAATTTGTTTTATGTTAAGCCATAAAAATATAAGGCCAAAAATATGTTAATGATACTCTAGTATATCTCAATAAAATATATGGTTGGGTATGAGTATATATTTATATGGCTATGTATTTAAATTAATAAATATGTTTACATAAGGCACTTATAAGTCTTCGGAAGAATAATGAAATATGTGTTCATATATATATATATATACATATATATATATATATATATATATACATATATATATCTATATATACATATATATATATATATATATGTATATATATATATATATATATATATATATATATATATATATGTATATATATATATGTATGTATATATATATGTATATATCTATATATATATATATATATATGTATATATATATATATATATATATACATATATATATATATATACATATATATATATATATATATATACACACACATATATATATATATATATATACATATATATATATATATACATATATATATATATAGTAATAGAGTTTATAAAAAATTAGATGTGGACTATATAATTCAGAGGCTAAGTTTAAATAGTTGATTATGTAATATTGTTTAATCAATATCAAGAGATCTATATATCTTATCATGTGTATAAAAATAGATTGGCTTGTATAAAGAATAATATTTTAATTACATTAAATAGGCTAGTAGGTTGATTGAATAATGTTTTACAAACATAAAATCAATAAATCACTATTGGCTGAGTTAGAATAGATAACTATAATTAAAATTTGTCATACACATCATTAAATATTCAATATGTTAGTAGAAGCACTATAGTTTGTAAATGTTTGGTTTTGTGAATATTGGTTATGAAATATTATAGTTGAAATTTCAATTTTCATATATGTGATACTCCAAGATCATAAATGGTTAATCTACCTAGAGTATATTGTATGCATTTGTAGACTATCAATTGAATGGGATGTTATTATTTAAACTATGTTTTAAATGTATGCATAAATATATGATATAAATAATGTGATTTATTGATTATATATTAAATCTAAAAGTGTTATATCGTGTGTGTGTGTGTGTGTGTGTGTGTGTGTGTGTGTGTGTGTGTGTGTGTGTGTGTGTGTGTGTGTGTGTGTGTGTACATAACCTGTTCAATACTCGTGACCATTACTTGCATAGTAGTGAATTGTGGGTGATTTTGTTATGGGTATTTGGGTAAAAGAAACTTTTAAATACAAATTATTTAATCTTATTCTTTTTATTCAAATGTTGTGTTTTAAAATGAGTTTGTTGATGTACTTCATGTATATGAAGTATTTTTATTTAAATACAATTAATATTGATGTTTTAGTATTTAAATAAGATTATTAAATGTACTTTTAGTATGTTATTATAAAGCTATATATTAATGTTATTAGATGGACAAAAAAACATTTATAGTTACATATTGATATTCTATAACTAGATGCCTAGACATGTTTCTTACCTGGATGGTATGATACTAATGAGGGTTGTTTATTATTTATTTATTATTCTATAATAAATTAGATAATTTAATTTTCATTGCATTATATTTGATGGACTAAATTTATTTATGTGATATTTTTGTACTTAGCACATTTTCTCTTCTAATATGGAATATTATTTTTGAATCTATTGGTTTTTATATTATTATATAAATAACAAAATATCACATTAATGACCATAATTAATTAGTGTGATAGATTTTTATCACTTAATTAGTGCCATTAATGCAAGATGAGGTGCAATCCAATTGAGTGGTGTGTATGAAATTGACTGATCCTAAGGATCAATAACTATATGAAAACTTTGGCCAAAGTAATGTTTATATAGTTTCATTTCATATGTTTTCTATAGTTTACATGTTTGTACAATATCATTCTAGAATAGTTTTATTTATGGTATGCATCATGTATTAGTTATCTTACAACATATGGATTCTACTTTGCCATTATGGATTCCCACACCATCCTTATATCACATCCATGAAGGGAGGTACATTAACATTTTAGGAGAGAGTGTGGGGGATTTACGGTCCATGGTAGGTGTGGAAAAGCACTCATATGATGTTTTCCCTCCCTATAGTAGTACTAATCTAGAGACTACACTTGAGATTACCAATGTATACTTGAGATCATTGAGATTCATGCTTTGTGGAGCTTTGTATCATTGTATTATTATTGAGACATTATTATTGTTGAAACATTAGTTTCTATTCATTTTTACATTTACAGTATTGGTTGTCATGTTGTATCAATCATGGATAAAAATGTAATATTTATTCATTAAAATAAATGCAGTCTTCACTTGTATATTCGTAATAGAACCTATTTTGATATATTATTGTTATGGTGATATTTAGCTAAATGGATTAGATATAGACCTTGTGGGCTTATCTATAAGAATAATACATTTATTTAAATATCACTTAGTTACGTTTCAGTGTGGTGAAATCTGTTAGACGAATCTATGTAATTAATTTAAGTTTTTAACCCTATTCTAGTAAAACCTAGTGGGATTTTTACATTATGGTATCATAGATAAGGTTAAAAATATAGGGTTTAATGTGTCTACTAATTAAAATTAATTCTCTTGTTAATAAAGAATAATAATTGTGTGCACTATACCAAGAGGTGAGGGTACTTTATATATTAATCCCTTTGTTGATCCAAATCAATTCACCTCTAAACAAGTTATAAAGTTAGATCAGATCCTCACAACCATGTAAGAAATAAGGTACCAAATCATGTAATTAGAACAAGTTATGCATGGGCATGTACAGGATAATGATTAGGAATAACCTAAATAACATCATGTTGAGTAAGAACATCCTAAATATCACATGCATAAGGAAGTGCCACAAGATGCTAGAGATCAAGTAGTTATAGAGTTAACACAAAATATAAAATAGGTGAATCCACCCAAGTTTGATGGAAATATATTTGGATATGGAACTAATTCATAACTAATAGAGATGGATAAATATTTTGAGATTCAAAATTAGTATGAAGTCACTAAAGCAATGTGGAGAACATATCAACTTGTTGGTGAAGCAATAACTTGATGGGGAAATAATAATCTCAAGATGAACCTCAAATATACCACCACCACTTCAAAATAATTTGTGACATTATTAAGGTCATGATGGCTTAGACATCTATATTTTGATTATAAGCTTATATATTTTAAAAATATTAATAAATGAGACCTATTAGTAAATTAATATTAAGATAAATTCACCAAAATTTTGAAGTATGTACCTCAATATTAGGTAAATGAGAGATTTAAAATTAGGAACCTCATCATGGGATTAAAACTCTAAATTAAATGTGAGGTGGATGTGCATGAGACATATACCATGGATCAAGTCTTGAAGAAGGCAATCAAGTATGAATATAAGTTTAAATCTCTTTCCTAAATCAATGATAAGTTTAAGAAAAGGTTTGGAATTTCTAAACCAACATTCAAAAAAATTAATGGGAAGTAGAGGAGTAGAGAGTCCAAGAGTTAGTTCAAGAACCAAAATGCTATGTTTACTAGTGGCTCAGGGAGTATAAAAATTGTAAATGGTTTTAAGGGAGGTTTCAATAAAAAACAACAACCAGATAGGAAAGGACCACCTAGAGGTTGCTTCATTCTTAGAGGTGATCATTACTTTAGTTTACTTAGAACATGTCAAAGAAATTTGGTTCTACTTCTCAATAAGAAACATTTTAGCAATGGATTCACGTAGGTGTTGACAATCATCAGGTTGAGTATCAAGCTTCACCCATATAACTATATGGTATTTTTTGATCATCTAATTTCTATTTTGATTGACATGAAACTACATAATTTTTCATTTCTCTTATAATTATTATTAAATTGTCTAGAAAATCTAGAGTTATGATAAATGCATGGTTAGTACAGTATGGGAATGAGTCAAAGGTCAAGATTGACAAGTGTCTAGTTGAAGTTGAGATTAGTTTTCCTAAATTCACTATAGTAATGGATTTGTATGGTGTACCATTAGGCTAATGTGATGTGATACTAGGAGTGAATTGGCTTGCAAATCACAAAGCTAAGGTTGGATTCTATCTAAAAAAATTTAAATGTTAAGATGATTTTGGAAATCAAACACAACTTCAGAGTGAGAAAATGGAGTTGAAGCTCAAGAAAATTTCCACAATTCAACTCAATAGATCTCAAAGGAAGGTATTCTAATAATTTATTGTTAGGATAAATGAGATGGATGAATCTAAGGAACTATCCATCAAGGATTATCCTTTTCTAAGGAACTTTTAGGATGTGTTTCTAGAGGAATTGCTTGGGTTATTGCCCAAACATGAGTTTGATTTCTTGATTGATATCACACTTAAATCAAATTCATAGTCTAAGTCACCATACAAGATGAAAACCAACGATTTGATTGAGTTAAAGGATCAAATTTAGGATTTATTATCAAAAGGGTTAATTCGAGCAAGTGTATCACCATAGGGTGCACTAGTAGTCATCATCAAAAATAAGGATGGTATTATTTGCCTATGTATTGATTATAAGATGTTGAACAAGGTGATAATCAATAACATATATTCATTTCCTTGCATTGATGATCTCTTTGATTAGATGTGAGGGGCAACTATATTTTCTAAGATTGATCTTAGAGTAGGTTATCATTAACTAAGAATACATAATGAGGATATTTTTAAAACAACATTCAAAAATCAATATGGGCACTATGAGTTCACAATGTTACCTTTTGGGTTGACAAATTCTCTGACATCATTTATGAATCTCATGAATAGTGTGCTTAGAGATTGTTTGGATCATTTTGTATTGGTATTTGTAGATGATATCCTTATATATTCCAAGGATGAGGAAAAATATATTCAACATCTAAAATTATTTTAACAACAATTTTGAAATCATAGGTTGTACAAAAAACTATTCAAGTGTGTATTTTTCCAAAATAAAGTGTAATATTTGGAACATATTATCTCCATGGGTGGAATTTTAGTGGATTCATCAAAGATAAGAACCATAATAGAATGGTCATCACCTAAGAATATTCACGAGGTAAAGAGTTTCATGGGTTTAATGGGCTATTATAGTAAATCTATTCTAAATTTATCTAGGATATCTAATCCAATTATCTATCTTAAGCATAAGAATTTGAGTTTTGTCTGATTAGACAAGTGTGAGAAAGTTTTTCAAGAGCTGAAAAAAGGTTAACTTTAGCACTAGTGTTAATAGTTCTTGAGGTAAATTCTCAATCATCATAGATGCATTTTGGGATGGAATTAGAGGAGTTATTATGCAATATGGTTCATTTTTAGCATACAAGTCCAAAAAAATTAAAGTTGTATGACATGAATTATGATCCTCATGATTTGGAACTTACTGTAATTGTGTGTGCTTTGCTATTTTGGAGTCAATATTTGTTATAAAAATCATTTAATCTCAAGACTAATAACTTGGAAATTAATTACATATTCACCCAAATGAACCTAAATTCTTATCTAAGATGTTGGTTATAATTATTATTTAATTATGATTTTGATATTAATTATATCAAGGGAAAGGAGAAAAAAGTTGTTGATGCTCTGAGCCATAGAAGGTACATAACATTTATGGCTACTATTAGGATTAATTTTTGAGATTAGGTAGTCAAATTATTTTCAAGAGATGAATTCTATGATCTCGTCAAGAAAGCATTATCATATAATTTTTAAAATCCTAGGTATAAAGGATTCAAGATAGAGAGCTATGGTCTTTTAAGGTGCAATAGTAGGATGTATATGGCTAATAGAGATAATATAAGGAGCATGGTGCTAAAGTAACTATAAAACTATCCATATTTGAGGCATATATTTGTAACCAAACAAATGGTTGAGCTAAGACTTCTCTATTTTTGGAAAGGAATCAAGAAGGATGCAATAGATTTTGTGTTTCATTATTTGGAATGTTAGTATGTAAAAGCTGAACATGTGCATGTGATAGGATTATTATATCCACATGATATACCATAATGGAAGTGGAATATGATTAGAATGGACATTTCCCAAGGGTTATTATTATCCTAGAACCAACATGATATGATCCTAGTTGTATTTGAAAAACTAACCAGCGTAGCCCACTTCATACTAGGCAACTTGACAAATGATACACATATGCTTGCAAAGATATTCATGAAAGAGGTGTATCAATTACATGCACTTCCAAAAAAGATCATTTTTTATTAAGATCTGAGAATGATTTGAGATTCTGGTTGACTTTGAATTTATCTTTAGGTATGTAGTTGAATTTTATAACTACTTATCACCTAAAAAATTGATGGATAGATAAAGAGAGTTAACCAATTTTTATAAGATCTCATTTGTATGTATTGTATGGATTAGAAATACAAGTGTGAGGATTAATTTCCATTTTTTGAATTTGCTTAAAATAAATCATAATAATTAGCATTGAATGTTTCTCTATTTGAGGTATTATATGGAAGGAGTTTTAGAATATCAATCAGTTGGGATAGGTTAGAGGATAGGGTAGTCTTTGGACCTAAGATGCTTGTGGAAATAGAAAAGCAAGTTAGGACAATCAGGAAAAAGTTGGATGAGGTCAATGATAGACAAAAACATTATGCTATTCTAGAGATAATAACAAGGTAATTTTTTAGGTGATAAATAATTTTTGTGGGTTAAACCTCTGAAAAGCTCAATTAAATTTGGTAAGTCAGCTAAAGTTTCACCTAAATATGTGAGACCCTTCAAGGTTTTAGAAGTGGTCAATCCTGTAGCATATAGGATTGTATTTCCACCATCTATATCTCTTTTACATAATGTATTCCATGTGTTTTATCTTAAAAATTATGTTGTTGATCCTTCACATGTGTTGGATTGGAATGTTTTGTAGGTTCTAGATCCTAAGCTGCTCACAGTAGAACCAATTAGAATAATGGACACTCACAAACTCATTTTATGTAATAGAGAAGTGTCATAGTGCAAGGTCCAGTGGGATGAATATTCTAAAGATAGTGCCACTTTGGAAGACTATGGTGAGTTTTATAGGTTATTTCCATAGTTGTTTACTTTTTTTGTTACTACATATTATGTTATTTTTCTATTGAATAATGTTTTAAATTCAAAACTTGTGTTTGAATGAGTGTCATTGGGATTATGACCAGATTTAGGGGGGAAGGATATCGCATCCCTATTTATCTCTAATATTAATAACCTATTGAGTCATGGATTATTATAGTTATTGTTTGATTAACTACTATTTTATTAATCTTTATTTCATATGTTGATTATGGGACAGTTATATGTTGCTTAATTTACATTATTGATTAGCTATGGAGTTATCTATATTTCTATATTATTTACATTATGATCATGTTTTTTAGTTTATATATTAGTATTTATGGATTATATATGTTTTGGGCTTAAAACATTCATTATTATGAGGTGTATATAAGTCAGCTCTATCCCTTAGAGTTTGATAGAGGGAGGGCATCATTGAATAGGGTGTTGTAGATGGAGGATTTTGGGGACAATAAAGGGAAAAGATAGAAACCCATGCACACCCACAATTATATTAATATGTTTTGTTTATTGATTGGTTTAAATAGTTGTATTATGTATTTGTGTTATCTACATTTAAATGATTATTAATATGCTTTATATTATGATCTTGTTTGTTGTTTGATGATCATGTTGATTTAGATGTGTGATTTCACTAATATTGTTGTCATACTTAGACTTGCTTTTATGCTATTTTTTTTGAATGATTGAATATGTACATGTCTTAATATGACTTACCACTATCTTGGATATAACTGAGTATATTATAAATAGTGTTTTGTTTGGATTCATTGTTATAAGTAGTTGATGGATTCTATTGTTGTTACTTGATCAATGGGTTTAAGGTGATAGTAAATGTCATAAGAAAGTTATTATTATCATTATTGATAAAAATTAAAATAATATACTGTTAATTCATTAATCAAAATGAGTTTTTTGGTTAATGATTATGATGACATTAATTGCATTGTTATTCATAATGTCATTGTTTTCCATTATTAAATAGTTATGTGAGACATCACAGTGTTTGACAAATCTTTGCTAAAATCGATGCCTATAGTTATATTATGTATCCTATGAAGCTAACCATTAGTTAGAAGGTTAAAATATTGATAACAATGACAATGCTAAAAATATTTAGTAAATTCAGTAAACATGCATGATTTTTAAGGGATAATATAATTGTTATTTTATTGTTTAAACATGGAACATTCAAGATCATTAGTGTTAAGCAGCCATTAACCTACAATAACAAAACTATTATTAAAATAAATAAAAAGAGTAGGCATTTTGCATGAGAAAATGGGGGTGGACTATTATTTTCTATTGATTTATTCTTTACATGCATTGATTTAGTCATTATTCTACCAATAAATTTGGAAAATTTCACGAGGCAAGAAAGGAGGATGGAAAAGAATAAAATAAAGGAGAGAGAGAGAGAGGCCTCTAAGAGGTAACATATGATGGCATGATAGAGGCAAAATAAAAAGAAGGGATTCAAGCTAAGAAAAGGAAGAAAATTTTGAATTTTGGAATCATTGGCTTTATTTACCAGGTCGGTGTTGTATTATATTTAATGTAATATGTGGAATTTTTAGAAATTGTAAGAAATGATAGTAAGGGTTTAAATAGTTTTAGTTTATTTGAAATTATAAAAATAGGTTAAATATTGGGCCCTATATGGCTTGACCATCCACATAACCCAACATATAACCTAGAAATCCCTATTTAAAATGAATTATGATTTAGATTTTTTGCCATGGTTTATGATATACCTTGAAAACCTCTATGTTTATTTTTGTTTCAAATTTATAAACCCTAGGAAAATTCTACATGGTATATTTATGGTTATAATATGAATTATTCACTAAAAAGTCTAAAAATCCTTGACCATTATTTTTAGTTGAACTAGATAGACACTTTAAACATAAATAATGGATGTAGGTCCCGAACCCGATGAGGGAATGATAATATACATGGGGGTTCTTAAGTCAATATTACTAAGATTAGCTTTTAGTACATTTTACACTATTTCAAGGCTTCAGATTTATAGAATGCTATATGAGGTTAATATATTTTCCTATCTAGGGCACAACTATGTATATATATATCTAAACCTATAAATTTTAAATACTGAATCTTTTATTGGGTTTTAGTCCATTATATGACTATATAGATAAACATATATATACATAGATATGTGTATATAGATATATACATGGGACTTAATTGACCAAATGATCCATACACACACACACACACACACACATACATACATACATATATATATATATATATATATATATATATATATATATATATATATATATACATACATATATATATATATACACACACACATATATATATACACACATATATATACATACATACACACACACACACACACACACACACACACACACACACACACACACACACACACACACACACACACACACACACACACACACACACACACACACACACACACACACACACACACACACACACACACACACACATATATATACACACACACACACACACATATACATACATACATACATACATACATACATACATATATATATATATATATATATATATATATATATATATGGATCATTTGGTCAATTAAGTCCCATGTATATATCTATATACATATATCTGTGTATATATATGTTTATCTATATATTCATATAATGGAATAAAACCCAATAAAAGATTTAATATTTAAAATTTATAGGTATATAACACAAGTTAAAATGCATTATAATGAACTTACAAGTCTATATATAATATTTGTGCCATGAATAGAATGTTTATAAAATGATGGAAATTTATTAAAGTTTTACTAATTCAATTATATATATAAATTTCATGATGTATACACATATATTACTACATTTATATTGCTTTTGAACTGATTAGGGTATTTATGAGATATAAGGAAAAATCCTTAATCACTACTGCACAAAGCCTGTAGAATGCATTTAAGACTTGTATTGAATTTGGTTTATGTTAAGCCATAAATATATAAGGCCAAAAATTTATTAATGATACTCTAGTATATCTTAATAAAAGATACAGCTGGGTATGAAAAAATGTTTATATGGATATGTATTCATATTAATAAATGTGTTTATATAAGGTGCTTATAAGTCTTGGGTAGATTAATGAACTCTATATTTAACTATATATATAATAGATATGGTAACAAAGTCTAAATAGTCGACTATGCAATATTGTTTTGTCAATATCAAGAGATTTGTATATCTTATCATGTGTATAAATTTGGATTATCTTGTATAATGAATAATAGTTTAAGGACATTCAATAGGCTAGTAGGTTTATTGAATAATGTATTGAAAACATAAAATCAATAAAGCACTATTGGTTTAGTTTGAATAAATAAATGTAGTTATATTTTGTCATACAAATCATTAAATCTTGAGTATAATAGTCAAAGCACTACTATTTGCAAATGTTTATTTTTATGAAGATTGGTGATTAAATATTATAATTGAATGTTTACTTTTTATATATGTGATACTCTAAGAACATGAACGGTTAAAGTATACCTAAAGTATACCATATGTATTTTTAGACTATCAACTGAATGGGATATTATTAATAAAATTATGTGTTTCAAATGTATGAATAAATATATGATATAAATAGTCTGATTTATCGCTTGGATATTAAATCTGAAACTATTATATCATATATAAATGTATATAATTTGTTCAATACTCATGACCATTACTTGCATAATAATGAATTATAAGTGCTTTTTCTATGGGTATTTGGGTAAAAGGAACTTTTAAATATAAAATATTTAAGCTAATTATTGTAATTTTAATATTGTGTATTAAAATGAGTTTGTTGGTGTACTTCTTGTATATGAAGTATTTTTATTTAAATACAAGTTATCTTGATATTTTAGTATTTAAATAAACTTATTAAATGTACTTTTAGTATGTTGTTATTAAGCTATGAATTTATGTTATTATATGGATGAAATAACATTTATAGTTGCATATTGATATTTTGTAACTAAATGCTTAGACATGTTTCTTACCCGGATGGTATGATAATAATGAGGGTTTCTTATTATATATTTATTATTATATAATAAATTAGATAATTTTAGACTCATTGAATTACATTTGATGGACTAAATGTATGTATGTGACATTTCTGTACTTAGCACATTTTAAATATGTTAATAGGGAATATTCAATTTGAATCTATTAGTTTTTATATTATTGTATAAATAACAAAATATTGCATTAATGACCTTAATTAAGTAGTGTGACAAATTCCACTTAATTAACACCACTAATGCAAGATGAGGTGTAATCCGATTGAATGGTGTGTATGAAATTGACTAATCCTAGAGATCAATAACTATATGAAAACCTTGGCCAAAGTGATATTTATAGTTAAACATTGTCATTTCATGTGTTTGATATAGTTGACATATTTGTGCGATATCATGTTAGAGCATATTTATTTATGGTATACATCAAGTATTAGTTATCTTACAGCATATGGGTTCTAGTTTGTCACTCTAGATTCTTGCACTATCATTATCTACCCATCTGTGAAGGTAAGGCCATTCTTTTATTAAGAGATAGTTCAAGGGATTGATGTTCTATGGTTGATTTGGAAAATCACTTAGATGATGTTCTCCTTCCTTGAAATAGTACTACATTAGAGACTACACTTGAGATTACCAAATGATACTTGAGTTCGGTGAGAGTCATGCTCTGTGGAAATAATAATAATAATAATAATAATAATAATAATAATAATAATAATAATAATAATAATAATAATAATAATAATTATTATTATTATTATTATTATTATTATTATTATTATTATTATTATTATTATTATTATTATTATTATTATTGAGCTATTATTAGTGTGGAAATTATAGTATTTATTCATTTGTACATTTAAAATAGTGGATATAATGTTGTATCAGTCATGGCTGAAATTATAATTTTACTTCTATGTAATAAATGTAGTCTTCACTTGTATACTCAGCATTATACCTATTTTGATATATTATTGTTATGGTGATATTTAGCTAAATGGATTAGCTATAGACCTTGTGGGGTTATCTAAAATAATAATACATCTAGTTAAATATCACTTAGTTAGGTTTCATCATGGTGAAATTTGTTAGATGAATCTATGTAATTAATTTTAAAAAGTAAAAAATTACCTTATTCTAGTAAAACCCAATAGGGTTCTTACAATAGTACTCTCATTCATGTCTAGGCTTGGAATCATATCACTATATAAAAACTTATTAGAAATATATTTCATGGGTTAACTAAGGATTTAGTGGCCTATGGATGGGTACAAATAGGTGTCAGTTTATGAGTCCATCAAGGGCATTTATACTTTTACAGGCACACCATCAATGGGATGGTGGATGAAGACTTTATGTGGTGGCCATACTTGGTGATAAAATTTGGGTGGATAGAGGAATAATTTGTTTTTAATTATATGTTTATGACTTGATGCATCATGGGTTTCCATGACTTCATCATGGAGAGATATAGATTGGATCATGTGAATTGGTAGTTTGGCTTCTAATAAGCTATGCCCAATGGACCCCACTTTTTTCACATGCTACATGAGATATTTGAGATTTAGGGGATCTTATACCCAAATATTAGGACATTATATATTTTTACATGATATAAATTATAGTGTGGGCCTATATATGTGGGTCTATAAATTTTGGTGTGATAAATTCCTATGTAGAATGGCAGGTAGGTTTTCAACCTCTTAAATTGACTAGACCTTAGCCCCAATAACTAGGGAAACATATGAGAGTTATACAAAGGAGGGATGCAGATATAAAATAGGTACAAGTATAGGTTCCCATTAAATAGGTTTTACCATAGGACATTCATTTATACAAATTTTAAGCCCAAGTATAGTTGCTACATAGCCAGCTATGTAATTTCCTATGCAACATTTGGTATAATAGGCTCTACCACTCCTATGCACTCATGCTGGAGAAGGACATGAAGCACATTATCCTTTAATATATATAAATATGTTTGAGGTAGTAGGTGGTAACTTAAGTCATTGTATAAGGACATGAGAGGTTGGGACCCCTGACATAAGGATTGATACAGGTACATGAGAGGCTGGGATTTCTAGTTTAGGGATGGACATTGATATAGGTGCATGGAAGGTTGGGCCCTCTAGATTAGGGAGATCCATGGAGGATCAAGATATTATCAATAGGATGTAAAGTGAGATTTCATCATGGCTATTATATATTTTATGCCTACAAGGATGTGGTCAAGTTACAAGTTAAGTTAACCATATCCTAGGGTAAGACCACCAGACTATAGGGTATTATCATAGCCTAAGATTCAAATATTTTTACTTTGAGAGGGAAAGTGGCTTAGCTAAAAATGGTCCAAGCTCAATTGACAATATGATATGCAAAGATATTAAAAGTCACATGTGAGTGGGATAGAGCTCATATAGATTGAGATAGGACCATTGACTAGGTTCAAAAGATCTATAGGGATCTAGATGAGGCTTGGTAACTTGCATATGGTGGGTATATATCTAGATAATTGGCCTATGTGAATATAACTAGGGAGGATGCCCTTCACATGAAGGATGATGTCATACATGTGAGTGATGAGATCGATTATTATTTTAGTTTATACGAGGTATCAATACTAGTGGACTAGAGGGAACCTACCTACAAAAAGTTTTCTTGGAGCCAAAAGACTAGTAGGACTTCTAGGTCTTAGTACACCACTACTTCAAATCATTTAGTGACATATCCATCTCCACAATGGGTAGAGATAGATTCACCACCACCATGACCACCACCATGATTAGAACCTAGTATAGGACAAAACTTTGATTAGAGTCCCCTTAGATATGGGGTAAGCTAGATTTGATTTTGTATCTTTTTAGATCCATATTTTTTTCATTTTATATGAGATGTACATATCCTCTTAATGTATAAACTAGTTTATATATGTATGTATGTATGTATACATATATGTTTATGTGTATATATGTATACACACACACACACACACATGTTTGTGTGTGTGTGTGTGGACGGGGATATAAAATAGGTACATGAATGGTTCTCATTCAATAAGTTTTACCATAGGACATTCCTTTATAAAAAATTGTGCTCAAGTACAGTTTCTTACACAGCTAGCTATGTAATTTCCTATGAAAAATTTGGTATAATAGGATCTACCACTCCTAGGAACTCATGATGGAGAAGGAAATGGAGCACATTGTCCTTTAGTATATATAAATATGTTTGAGGTAGTAGATGGGAACTTGAGTCATGGTATAAGTACATGAGAGGTTGGGACCCCTAGCATAAGGATTGATATAGGTACATGAGAGGTTGGGATATCTAGTTTAGGGATGGACATTGATATAGGTTCATGAAAGGTTGGGCCTTTTAGATTAGGGAGATCCATGGAGGATCAAGATATTATTCATAGGATGCAAAGTGAGATTTCATCATGGTTATTAGATATTATATGCCTATAGTAGGATGTGGTCAAGTTATGATAGGGATATAAAATAGGTACAAGGATAGGTTTTCATTCAATATAATTTACCATAGGACATTCCTATATAAAAATTTAGGCTCAAGTATAGTTTCCTACATAGCCAACTATTCAATTTCATATGCAACATTTTGGTATAATAGGCTCTACCTCTCTTAGGCACTCATGATGGAGAAGGAAATGGAACACATTATCCTTTAGTATATATAAATATGTTTGAGGTAGTAGGTGGGAACTAAAGTCATGGTACAAGGACATGAGAGGTTGAGACCCCTCGTATAAATATTGATACATGTACATGAGAGGTTAGGACTTCTAGTTCAGGGATGGACATTGATAAAGGTACATGGGAGGTTGGTCCCTCTAGATTAGGGAGATATATGGAGGATTAAGATATTATCCATAGGATATAGAGTGAGATTTTATCATGGTTATTAGATATTGTATGCCTACAGGAGGATGTGGTTAAGTTATAAGTTAAGTTAGCCATAGCCTAGGGTGAGAACACTAGATTCTAGGGTATTATCATAGCCTGAGATTCAAATATTTGTACTTTGAAATGGAAAGTGGCTTAGCTAACAAGGGTCTAAGCTCAGTTGACAACAAGAGATGTAAATATTTTGAAAGTCATAGGTGAGTGGGATAGAGCTCATATAGATTGAGATAGGACCATTGATTAGGTTCAAAAGATCTATAGGGATCTAGATGAGGCTTGGTAACTTGCATATGGTGGGTATATATCTAGATAATTGGCCTATGTGAATATAACTAGGGAGGATGCCCTTCACATGAAGGATGATGTCCTCCATGTGAAGGATGAGATATATTATTATTCTAGTTTATATGAGGTATTAATACTAGTGGAATATAGGGAACCTACCTACTAAGAGTATTTTTGGAGCCAAAAGACTATTTGGACTTCTATGTCTCAGCACACTACTACTTCAGAGCATTTAGTGGCATATCCATATCCACAATGGGTAGGGATAAAACCATCATGACCATCACCATGATCAGAACCTATTATAGGAAAAAACTTTGATTAGAGTCCCCTTAGATGGGGGGTGTGCTAGAGTTGACTTTGTATCTTTGTAGATCTATATTTTTGTCATTTTATATGAGATGTACATATCCCCTCAATGTATAAACTAGTTTATATATATATATATATATATATATATATATATATATATATATATATATATATACATACATACATACATACATACATACATAAATACATATACACACACACATACATCTTACATATGGTGGGGATATATCTATATCATTGGCCTATGTGATTATGGCCAAATATGATGACCTTCACATGAAGGATGATTCCCTACATGTGAAGGATGAGATCGATTATTATTTTAGTTTAGACGAGGTATAAATACTAGTGGACTAGAGGGAACCTACCTAGAAAGAGTATTCTTGGAGCCAAAAGACTAGTAGGACTTATAGGTCTCAGCACACCACTACTTCAGATCATTTAGTGGCATATCCATCTCCACAATGGGTAGTGATAGACCCATGACCACCACCATGATCATAAACTAGTATAGGACAAAACTCTAATTAGAGTACCTTTAGATATGGGGTGAGCTAGAATTGATTTCTTATCTTTGTAGATCCATATTTTTGTCATTTTATATGAGATGTACATATCCTCTCAATTTATGTATGCATGTCGATATATATATATATATATATATATATATATATATATATATATATATATATATATTACACACACACACACATATATGGCATTCATTTTGGCTCATGGATCATTGTATATGGACTCATAATATTCTTTTGTGATGCTTTTTGTTTGTGTACCACTGTGATGTTAGATGTTGATAACAACATGGATATTGATGTATATTTATTTGCCATGATTATTTTATCTTTTACATTGATAGTTAATTTTAAAGTTGTGTTTATCTTATGGATATACATGCATTAAAACTAGATGATATATGACTACTTATATAGATTCACATCCTTAAGTAGCATAAGCATGATAAGTGTATGGTATGCCACTGTGATCATGTGTTGGGTAGGATTCATTGTGTATGATCTTGAACACTTTATGTTGCTTAATTTTTTTAATGAAATTATGTATCACACATATTAATAACTTATAATAACATTATATGTCATATTTCTCATAGACATGTTCGAATTTGAATATTTACAACTTAAGATAATGATACAATATCAAAAGATATGTTAAAACATAATGCACCTAAAAACAAAACACAAAATAAAAGAGTGAAAAATACAAGATATAAACAACTTAAATACAAGATATGAAATATAAATAATTAAGTGTACAACATAATGTATTGAACATAAAAAAAATAATGTAAAACTCAAAAAATTAACCAACCTAAAATAAGGATACAAGTCATCAAGACTTAAGTGGAAAACACAAATTTATCAATCACATAAATCAATAAGATAAATATAAAATATAAATAGAAAAATGAGACAAAAAAAATTAATAAATAAACATTCAAACAATACAAATAGTCTAAAAACAAAAGTAAACAACTAAAGCCCAAATAGAAGCAAGACTCAAGTGTTTAAAAAAGTGTACTTAAACACCATAAACAAATAAAATAGCTAAATACAAAGTGAAAATAACTTAGAATCGAGATATAAAATATCAAAACTTAAGTTAATACAAAATGTATCAAACACAAACAAATCAATAAAACCAAAAATAAAAAATAAAAAATAAATAAAAATAAATAAATAAATAAATAAAATAAAATAGATATAAACAAAATAAGCACAAACTATAAACCACTTAAAATGAAGATATGAATATTTGATATACAAGTGTTAACAAGACATACCAAATGCAAACAAATAAAAATAATCTAAATATAAAAGTAAATAACTGAAGCCCAAGTTGAGGAAAGAATAAAGCATAAACTTAAACACACAACACTCAAAATAAACAAGAAATAAACTTAATATGTGAAACACACAACACAAATGTAATATAAAGAACTTAATTCAATAAATTAACAATTGTGTGTGTAAATGAGGTTTTACACTTTAAATATTATTTACCTAGGATAAGGGGACAATGAATTGATTGTAGTAATAGGGGAATAAAATAAGAGGAAAGGGGTGGTTGAGCTGACTCCAAATGCCCAAATACAAATAGACGTTGCCTACATAGTCCTATAAAATTCAAGCTAAATGTAATTCTCTCAAGGATATGGGATGGAATAAAATAGGGTTAATTTTAAGTGTCACTACTAGAAAACCTATTATAGATATTTACAAAATCTAGGGAAATTTGATTCATAGGTATGGTGAATCCTCTATGGGTGATGGTGAATCTATGATGATTCTAAAGGAAAAAAAAACTAATTGCCTATTTTTTTCCATACAATTGTTGAGTTGTACCAAAAGATAGACACTGAATAGAACCACACCGAATGAATATGATAAATGCCTATCCTGAAAGACTGTACTAGATGATAATGTCAAATGGATATTGTATCTAGCTATGCTGAATGGTTATGTCAAACGGTTGTGTCGAATGAATATGATGGATGGATACATTACATGATTTTGTCATCCAGTTGTGTCAAACAACTTTTCCATCTAAGTGTGCTCAATGGTACAGTTGAAAAATATGTGGTGGCTAGTGTGTGCCAAATTTTCATCATTAGATGGTTGTGTTGGATGAAATTTTGAAAGGGTAGTGTCAAATGGTGATGTTGGGCCATGCTACCTAGTTACCAGTGTGACCAATATGTTGTTTGGTTACGTAGTCACCCCCTATTCTATAAATACTCACACTCTACCCTAATTTTTAACATTTTTTATCATAGATTTCACATCCTCCTTTGGACCGACCTAAAACAATTCCCTATACATGGAATGAAAATTCATTTTCAAGAACCTACTATGACCAGAAATTTTGAGGATCATGAAGTATCTAGATGCATACAATGATTGGATTGTGCAATGCATATTTAATGTCCTATTATACATGCCAAATAAACACTAAATTACTAAAAATGATCACGTATTACTATAACCATAATGAGAAGATATTCATTGTGAAACTAGACTCTAGAACAATTTACTTTGGTACCTCACCGAAAGAGATTCACAATTTGGCAAGTCTTTCATTTCATGATGAAAACACAATGAGTTCAAAAGTAATGCTGAAAAATGATGAAAATAAGTATTTAGATTCAAATTTTGGTTTATACATCGATCTAACTAGTATGTAATTATAAATTTGATTTTATATTCAAAATTCAACTTTTGATATGTAAATTCCTCATTTTCTCTTTCATTTTAGATAGTCAAAGAGCGGCCTCCATGTGAAAGACATTATTGACCCTTTCTTTAAATTAATGGTTTAATTTTTCCAAGTGTGAATAGTATTGTAGGGATGATAGTAGATGTTCCCTATTAGGCATTGGTTTACATTATTCATACTCTTACTAATTTGAGATATGATGGGTGCTCTTTTATTTCTTCTAGGATAAGGCTTGAATTAAATTTTTCTAGTACCAATCCTAGTTCCACTATTTCTTGATCAAAATGTATTCCATCATTGTACTATGAGGCCTTATATGACCTCCAAAAAATATCAATTCCAACTATTCTTCATCCAATTATGAGCACAAATTCTTTGTCTCTAGCAGAATAGGAGGTTAGTTTATTTATTTATTTGTTGAACTAAGGTATAATATTTGTTTATTTATTAAATGGTTACCAAGGTAAATATTAATAAATGTTTGAAATTTTTTAATTATAGGTAAGATTTCATGCCCCATGAAAATAATTTACCTCAAAAGGCTAATGTAGAGTTGAAGGATATACAGATTCAAAGTTTGTAGAATTATCCTTTCAATCATTTTTTATTTTAAAATGTGCAAGAGTTTCTTTGGCATCATCTCCACGTTCAAGTTTTCTATTTAAAATTTTCAAATTATATTTTAAATTTTAATTGCATTATTTTAGTTATTTGTTTTATTGTTTTAGTTGATTCACTATCATTTGAGGTCATGGAATAACCACCATAGCAACAACCCCAACATTTATTTTGCCTTCTCAACCCTTTGTCGAAGGTATTTTACATTGCATATTTTCATTTTTTTTTTTTTTTTGCTAATTGATTATAGTTTTTTATGACTAAAAGTTAGCATAATGTACCATCTCAAAACACCCCTATCACTCTTGATATGGTTCATATATTTGATGATATATTATCTCTAAATATAATTACTAAACCTTTAAACTCATATTAACATATAACTTTGTTTTCAAAATTTACTATTTTTCTAAAATAATTTACATTTTGCAAGGCATCCTCAATCTCTGAGAAACATTATGTCACTGCCTCTACCCCCAAAGTCAGTTTGATCAAGGGGTAATATTCTTCCATTACAAAAAACACTAGCAACTAGTAGAGAAACACTACAATTATCATGTTCATAATTCCCCACTTTATCTATCAAAGGTGTATCGAGTACACAGGGATTGACTTGTTTGCAAGATATTGATCTTGACAAGGAATATTTGGGTATTGAAAGTGGTCATGTTATTGGATATGCTTTCAATCCACATGATTTTATCTAGGGAGAATCAATAGATGTTCATGTGACTACTCAGGAGGAACTTTATACCTCTTTACCCCTCAGTCCCACCCCAATAGATAATGTTGTCCTATCTGATGATGCTATTACATCTTTTCCATTGAAAAATTTGGTATCAATTAATATTACTAATAATCTTTAAGAAGGAGTAATTTATGAATTGAAAAATTTACATGTGTGGGAGTTTCAGGTGAAGGTGTTGATAAAATAAATAAATGCTCATTATTACAACCACTCCCAGTGATAAAATTTGTTTTCATTTGTGTAACATGAACCCATAAATATTGATGATTTGTTTACCAAAGAGAAATCTAGGTTATTTACCATTTATAATAGTTTAAATTATAATGTGTTGACTATTTTTCTTAACATATTGGATAATTTGAATGCTGAATCCCAGCCATATTTTAATAAATGGGAAAAATATGCCAATTTTGTTATGATTGTGAATGCAGGGAAGGAAAAATATTTGCTAATATTTCTTCATTTTAATAAAATTTCATGTCATACTTATTTTTATTCACATCTAATTAAATTTTGTTTTAAAATTTAGTCAAAATATGAGAATTTTAAAAATTAAGTCGAGGTACTCAATGTGCATCTAAAAAATACATAGAAAATTTTATTATCTACCATTCAATTTATGGAGAAGATTGTTTAATTTAATAAATAGAATAACGCACTCCAAAAAATTATTAAAAATAAAGGATGGGATCTCGATGCCTTATTTAAGTAGAAGATATTTGTACATCCCAGTCTAATTTTTGTAGGAGATGCTGAAAAGAAGAAAGGAAAAATCTTGGTTATATTAATTATATGGTTGAGGATCTTGAAAAGGTAGGGATATTGAAGGATGGTAGTGGCAGAGAGGATGTTGTGGTTGAGAAATTTTTGAGGTAAACATACCCCATTTCTTAAAAATGGGGACCCATGTGTCAAATTATGTAAATTTGTGCCTTGAAATAAAAAATACACTTGATCAGAGTGTTATTAGCATGATTGCACATTATTTTTATTTGAAGATCATCCACACCATGGTCTAGATCACTTATTTGTTCATGGTTTTACTTTAATATTATCTTAAGTGATAATTATAGATATTTTTGTTTTAGGTTATAGGTTTAATGAAGCCCATTTCAGGTTGAACATGCTTAGGGTTTTTATGCTTCAATGTTAAACTGATCAGATTTATAATTGATTAATTAAATTCATGTTTTGAAACACTATAGTTAGGTTTTACCTATATCTTTTAATTAAAATTTAAATTTGGTGGGAACCTTATATTTAAGTTTAATTGGGAACAAATTAAAAATACCATGGTCTTAGTTTAATTTTTATCCTAAGGCTTAGTTGTATTTTTTAACACAACCAAACCTTAGGCTAAAAATCCTATGCTTGGTCAATTTTATACCACATGGTTCCTTTTATCTTATCGTGGTCCAAATGAAAATGTAGGGTCACTTTTATTACTTATCCTAAGGCCTTATCCTAAAGTTCCATTATATTTATTTATATAATAAAACCTTAGGTTAAGACCTTATGCTAAGTCATATTCCACAGGGTCCTTTTTATGTTTAGCCTAGATTAAAAATCTTTGGTTTAAACCCTTATTATTGGTTCCTTTTAAATTATTTGGGTCCTTTTTATATGTTGAAAACTTAGATTAAACCTTTGATTAAAATATTTTTATTTATTAATATGAATAAATCCATGGTCCAAAGTTATGATGATTCCATTTTAAATTCATAGGGTCCCATATAATTTATAAATAACTTAGCTTAATCATTTTACCCTAAGCCATTAATACATGCTTCCAAACCTAACTTAACCTTTTTGTAAAATTTAGGGACCAATCACATTCAAATAACTAGATCCCAATCTATGGTACGCATTTAATCAAGAAACCTAGAACGAATAGAGCATGATCAATGATAAAAAGTAGTAGACCCCAATTAAATATTGAGCACCTTTTATAGATAAATAATACGTATTATAACATATATATACCCTAATCAAGTGGAGTGAGATCAATATAAAATATATTAAAATAAATATTTGAGTTAATACAAGACTGACACATGGCATAACCATGGAGCTTAGTACCAAGAGCCTAAAAACACTAGGCAATCAACATGTGGCACATGTAAAATATAGATTGAACCAAAATATGATAAGTGGTAGGATTGGTAAGATAGTTCCCATAACTATGTTAAAATTGATGATCATGCAACCACCAAAGACATTCTTATGGACATCAAATGATGGTCGTGAGGATATCAATTCTAACAAATCAATGAGCCTTGATCACATGGTTAAAATTGATAGTCATAAAACCATCAAAGACATTCCCATAGATGTCAAATGATGGTCACATGGAAATCAATTTTAAAAAGTAAATTTGGTTCCAAATTTAAAAATATGAAGGTCATTTATGGATAGTGATGAATGGAATGACTTGAGATGCCATGGAATTACCATGTCAAAGTTATGTGAGTACAATGAGTTGAATTAGGGACCCTATGAACCTGGTAATATAAAGGGTTAGGATCTAATCTCATAATTTTTGAATTGTCTATGCCATTGGATAACTATTTACCTTAGAGAATCTCAAATATGAGACCATTCATGATGAATAGAATGACTTCAAAAGCCATGGAATTACCATGTCAAAGCTATGTGAGTACAATGGGTCAAATCAGGGATCCTATGAACCTATTAATATAAAGGGTCAGGATCTAATCTCATAATTTTTGAATTGTCTATGCCATTGGATAAATGTTTACCTTAGATAATCTCAAATATGAGAAAAAATATTGGTTATATTAATTCTATGTTGAGGATCTTGAAAAGGTAGGGATATTGAAGGATGTTAGTGGCACAGAGGATGTTGTGGTTGAGAAATTGTTAAGATAAACATACCCCATTTCTTAAAAATGGGGACCCATGTGTCAAATTATTTAAATTTGTCCCTTAAAATAGAAAATACACTTGATCAGAGTGTTATTACCATGATTGCACATTATTTTTTTTTGAAGATCATCCACACCATGGTCTAGATCACTTATTTGTTCATGGTTTTAATTTAATCTTATCTTAAGTGAAAATTTTAGATATTTTTGTTTTAGGTTATAGGTTTAATGAAGCCCATTTTAGGTTGAGCATGCTTAGGTTTTTCATGCTTCAATGTTAAACTGATCAGATCTATAATTGGTTAATTGAATTCATGTTTTGAAACACTAGAGTAATGTTTTACCTATACCTTTTAATTCAAATTTAAAATTGGTGGGAACCTTTTATTTAAGTTTAAGTGGGAACAAATTAATAATACCATGGTCTTAGTTTAATTTTTATCTTAAGGCTTAGTTGTATTTTTTAACACAACTAAACCTTAGGCTAAAAATCATATGCTTGGTAAATTTTATATCACATGGTCCCTTTTATCTTAGCATGGTCCAATTGAAAATTTAGGGTCACTTTTATTACTTAGCCTAAGGCCTTATCCTAAAGTTCCATTGTATTTATTTATATAATATAACCTTAGGTTAAGACCTTATGCTAAGTCATATTCCACAGGGTCCATTTTATGTTTAGCCTAGATTTAAAATCTTTGGTTAAAAACCTTATTCTTGGTTCCTTTTAAATGCTTGGGGTCATTTTTATATGTTGAAAACTTAGATTAAACCTTCGACTAAAATATTTTTATTTATTAATATGAATAAATCCATGGTCCAAAGTTATGTTGATTCCATTTTAAATTCATAGGGTTCCATATAATTTATAAATAACTTATCTTAATCATTTTATCCTAAGACCTTAATACATGCTCCCAAACATAACTTAACCTTTTTGTAAAATTTAGGGACCAATCACATTCAAATAAATAGATCCCAATCTATGGTACACATTTAATGAAGGAACCTAGATCAAATAGAGCACGATCAATGATAAAAAGCAGTAGACCCTAATTAAACATTGAGCACCTTTTATAGATAAATAGTACGTATTATAACATATAGACCCTAATAAAATGGAGTGAGATCAATTAAAATCTATTAAAATAAAGATTGGAGTTAATACAAGACTAACACATGGCATAACCATGGAGCTTAGCACCAAGAGCCTAGAAACACTAAGCAATCAACATGTGGCACATGCAAACTATAGATTGAACCAAAATATGATAAGTGGTAGGATTGGCAGATAGTTCCCATAACTATGTTAAACTTGATTATCATGCAACCACCAAAGACATTTTTATGGACATCAAATGATGGTCGTGAGGATATAAAATTTAACAAATCAATGAGCCTTGATCACATGGTTAAAATTGATGGTCATAAAACCATCAAAGACATTCCCATAGAGGTCAAATGATGGCCACATGGACATCAATTTTAAAAAGTAAATTTGGATCCAAATTTCAAAATATGAAGGTCGTTAATGGATAGTGATGAATAGAATGACTTGAGATGCAATGTAATTACCATGTCAAAGCTATGTGAGTATAATGGGCCAAATCAGGGACCCTATGAACAAGGTAATATAAAGGGTCAGGATCTAATCTCATAATTTTTTAATTGTCTATGCCATTGGATAACTATTTACCTTAGAGCATCTCAAATATGAGACCATTCATGATGAATATAATGACTTGAGATGCCATGGAATTACCATGTCAAAGATATGTGAGTACAATGGGCCAAATCAGGGACCCTATGAACCTAGCAATATAAAGGGTCAGGATCTAATCTCATAATTTTTGAATTGTCTATGCAATTGGGTAACTGTTTACCTTAGAGCATCTCAAATATGAGGAAAAATCTTGGTTATATTAATTTTAGGTTGAGGATCTTGAAAAGGTAGGGATATTGAAGGATGGTAGTGGCACAGAGGATGTTGTGGTTGAGAAGTGTTGAGGTAAACATACCTTATTTCTTAAAAATTGTGATCCATGTGTCAAATTATGTAAATTTGTGCCTTGAAATAGAAAATACACTTGATTAGAGTGTTATTAGCATGATTGCACAATATTTTTATTTGAAGATCATCCACACATGGTCTAGATGACTTATTTGTTCATGGTTTTACTTTAATCTTATCTTAAGTGATAATTTTAGATATTTTTGTTGTATGTTATAGGTTTAATGAATCCCATTTGAGGATGAACATGCTTAGCATTTTTATGCTTCAATGTTAAATTGATCAGATCTATAATTTGTTAATTAAATTCATGTTTTGAAACACTAGAGTAATGTTTTACCTATACCTTTTAATTCAAATTTAAATTTGGTGGGAACCTTTTATTTAAGTTTAAGTGGGAAAAAATTAATAATACCATGGTCTTAGTTTAATTTTTATCCTAAGGCTTAGTTGTATTTTTTAACACAACGAAACCTTGGGCTAAAAATCCTATGCTTTGTCAATTTTATATCACATGGTCCAAATGAAAATGTAGGGTCACTTTTATTACTTAGCCTAAGGCCTTATCCTCAAGTTCCATTGTATTTATTTATACAATAAAAACTTAGGTTAAGACCTTATGCTAAGTCATATTCCACAGGGTCCTTTTTATGTTTAGCTTAGATTAAAAATCTTTGGTTAAAACCCTTATTCTTGGTTCCTTTTAAATGCTTGGGGTCCTTTTTATATGTTGAAAACTTAGATTAAACCTTCGACTAAAATATTTTTATTTATTAGTATGAATAAATTCGTGGTCCAAAGTTATGTTGATTCCATTTTAAATTCATAGGGTCCCATATCATTTATAAATAACTTAGCTTAATCATTTTATCCTAAGTCCTTAATGCATGCTCCCAAACCTAACTTAACCTTTTTGTAAAATTTAGGGACCAATCAAATTAAAATAACTAGATCCCAATCTATGGTACACATTTAATCAAGGAACCCAGCTCGAATAGAGCATGATCAATGATAAAAAGTAGTAGACCTCAATTAAACATTGAGCAACTTTTATAGATAAATAGTATCTATTATAACGCATGTACCCTAATAAAATGGAGTGTGATCAATTAAAATATATTAAAATAAATCTTTGAGTTAATACAAGACTGACACATGGCATAACCATGGAGCCTAGTACCAAGAGCCTAGAAACACTAAGTAATCAACATGTGGCACATGCAAAATGTAGATTGAACAAAAATATGATAAGTGGTAGGATTGGTAGATAGTTCCCATAAAGATGTTAAACTTGATGATCATGCAACCACCAAAGACACTCTTATGGGCATCAAATGATGGTAGTGAGGATATCAATTTTAAAAAATCAATGAGCCTTGATCACATGGTTAATATTGATGGTCATAAAACCATCAAAGACATTCTCATAGATGTCAAATGATGGCCACATGGACATCAATTTTAAAATGTAAATTTGGATTTAAATTTAAAAATATGAAAGTCATTTATTGATAGTGATGAATAAAATGACTTGAGATGCCATAGAATTACCATGTCAAAGCTATGTGAGTAAAATGGGCCAAATCAGGGACCCTATGAACAAGGTAATATAAAGGGTCAGGATCTAATCTCATAATTTTTGAATTTTCTATGCCATTGGATAACTATTTACCTTAGAGCATCCCAAATATGAGACCATTCATGATGAATAGAATGACTTGAGATGCCATGGAATTACCATGTCAAAGCTATGTGAGTACAATGGGCCAAATCAGGGACCTTATGAACATGGTAATATAAAGGGTCAGGATCTAATCTCATAGTTTTTGAATTTTATATTCCATTGGATAACTTTTTACCTTAGATCATCTCAAATATGGGAAAAAAACTTGGTTATATAAATTCTAGGTTGAAGATCTTGAAAAGGTAGGGATATTGAAGGATGGTAGTGGCAAAGAGGATGTTGTGGTTGAGAAATTGTTGAGGTAAACATACTCCATTTACTAAAAATGGTGACCCATGTGTCAAATTATGTAAATTTTTGCCTTGAAATATAAAATACACTTGATTAGAGTGTTATTAGCATGATTGCACACTATTTTTATTTGAAGATCATCCACACCATGGTCTAGATGACTTATTTGTTCATGGTTTTACTTTAATCTTATCTTAAGTGATAATTTTAAATATTTGTGTTTTAGGTTATAGGTTTAATGAATCCCATTTGAGGTTGAGCATGCTTAGTGTTTTTATGCTTCAATGTTAAAATCATCAGATTTATAATTGGTTAACTAAATTCATGTTTTGAAACACTAGAGTAATGTTTTACCTATAACTTTTAATTCAAATTTAAATTTGGTGGGAACCTTTTATTTAAGTTTAAGTGGGAAAAAATTAATAATATCATGGTCTTAGTTTAATTTTTATCCTAAGGCTTAGTTGTATTTTTTAACACAACCAAACCTTAGGCTAAAAATCCTATGCTTTGTCAATTTTATATCACATGGTCCCATTTATCTTAGCATGGTCCAAATGAAAATGTAGGGTCACTTTTATTATTTATCCTAAGGCCATATCCTCAAGTTCCATTGTATTTATCTATACAATAAAACCTTAGGTTAAGACCTTATGCTAAGTCATATTCCACAGGGTCCTTTTTATGTTTAGCCTAGATTAAAAATCTTTGGTTAAAACCCTTATTGTTGGTTCCTTTCAAATTCTTGGGGTCTTTTTATATGTTGAAAACTTAGATTAAACCTTCGACTAAAATATTTTTATTTATTAATATGAATAAAGCCATGGTCCAAATTTATGCTAATTCCATTTTAAATTCATAGGGTTCCATATAATTTATAAATAACTTAGCTTAATCATTTTATCCTAAGTCCTTAATACATGCTCCCAAACCTAACTTAACCTTTTCATAAAATTTAGGGACCAATCACATTCAAATAACTAGATCCCAATCTATGGTACACATTTAATCAAGGAACCCAAATCGAATAGAGCATGATCAATGATAAAAAGTAGTAGACCCCAATTAAACATTAAGCACCTTTTATAGATAAATAGTACGTATTATAACATATAGACCCTAATAAAATGGAGTGAGATCAACTAAAATATATTAAAATAAATCTTTGAGTTAATACAAGACTGACACATGGCATAACCATGGAGCCTAGTACCAAGAGCCTAGAAACTCTAAGTAATCAACATGTGGCACATGAAAAATGTAGATTGAACCAAAATATGATAAGTGGTAGGATTGGTAGATAGTTCCCATAACTATGTTACACTTGATGATCATGCAACCACAAAAGACATTCTTATGGACAACAAATGATGGTCATGAGGATATCAATTTTAACAAATCAATGAGCCTTGATCACATGGTTAAAATTGATGGTCATAAAACCATGAAATACATTCCCACAGATGTCAAATGATGGCCACATGGACATCAATTTTAAAAAGTAAATTTGGATCCAAATTTCAAAATATGAAGGTCATTTATGGATAGTGATGAATAGAATGACTTGAGATGCCATGGAAATACCATGTCAAAGCTATGTGAGTATAATGGGCCAAATCAGGGACCCTATGAACCTGGTAATATAAAGGGTCAGGATCTAATCTCATAATTTTTTAATTGTCTATGCCATTGGATACTTGTTTACCTTAGAGCACCTCAAATATGAGACTGTTCGTGATGATTAGAATGACTTGAGATGCCATGGAATTACCATGTCAAAGCTATGTGAGTATAATGTGCCAAATCAAGGACCCTATGAACCTGGTAATATCAAGGGTCAAGATCTAATCTCATAATTAATGAATTATCTATGCCATTGGATAACAGTTTCCCTTAGATCATCTCAAATATGAGAAAAAAACTTGGTTATATTAATTCTATGGTCGAGGATCTTGAAAAGGTAGGGATATTGAAGGATGGTAGTGGCACAGAGGATGTTGCGGTTGAGAAATTATTGAGGTAAACATACCCCATTTGTCAAAAATGGGGACCCATGTGTCAAATTATGTAAATTTGTGCCTTGAAATAGAAAATACACTTGATCATAGTGTTAT
The DNA here is from genome assembly GCA_037957365.1 of Torreya grandis. Lineage (NCBI taxonomy): Eukaryota > Viridiplantae > Streptophyta > Pinopsida > Cupressales > Taxaceae > Torreya > Torreya grandis. The sequence continues at coordinate 48,422 of JARHVA010008634.1, forward strand.
TAGCATGATTGCACATTATTTTTATTTGAAGATCATCCACACCATGGTCTAGATGACTTATTTGTTCATGGTTTTACTTTAATCTTATCTTAAGTGATAATTTTAGATATTTTTGTTTTAGGTTATAAGTTTAATGAAGCCCATTTGAGATTGAGCATGCTTAGGGTTTTTATGCTTCAATGTTAAACTGATCAGATCTATAACTTGTTAATTAAATTCAAGTTTTGAAACACTAGAGTAATGTTTTACCTATACCTTTTAATTCAAATTTAAATTTTATTTGAACCTTTTATTTAAGTTTAAGTGGGAACAAATTAATAATACCATGGTCTTAGTTTAATTTTTATCCTAAGGCTTAGTTGTATTTTTTAACACAACCAAACCTTAGGATAAAAATCCTATGCTTGGTCAATTTTATATCACATGGTCCCTTTTATCTTAGCATGGTCTAAATGAAAATGTATGGTCACTTTTATTACTTAGCCTAAGGCCTTATCCTAAAGTTCCATTGTATTTATTTATACAATAAAACCTTAGGTTAAGACCTTATGATAAGTCATATTCCATAGGGTCCTTTTTATATTTAGCCTAGATTAAAAATCTTTCGCTTAAACCCTTATTCTTGGTTCCTTTTAAATGCTTGGGGTCCTTTTTATATGTTGCAAACTTATATTAAACCTTCGACTAAAATATTTTTATTTATTAATATGAATAAATCCATGGTCCAAAGTTATGCCGATTCCATTTTAAATTCATAGGGTCCCATATAATTTATAAATAACTTAGCTTAATAATTTTATCCTAAGTCCTTAATACATGCTCCCAAACCTAACTTAACCTTTTTGTAAAATTTAAGGACCAATCACATTCAAATAACTAGATCCTAATCTATGGTACCCATTTAATCAAGGAACCCAGATCGAATAGAGCGTGATCAATGATAAAAAGTAGTAGACCCCAATTAAACATTGAGCACCTTTTATAGATAAATAGTATGTATTATAACATATATACCCTAATCAAATGGAGTGAGATCAATTAAAATCTATTAAAATAAATCTTTGAGTTAATATAAGACTAACACATGGCATAACCATGGAGCCTAGTACCAAGATCCTAGAAACACTAAGCAAACAACATGTGGAACATGCAAAATGTAGATTAAACCAAAATATGATAAGTGGTAGGATTGGCAGATAGTTCCCATAACTATGTTAAACTTGATGATCTTGTAACCACCAAAGACATTCTTATGGACATCAAATTATGGTCGTGAGGATATCAATTTTAACAAATCAATGAGCCTTGATCACGTGGTTAAAATTGATGGTCATAAAACCATCAAAGACATTCCCATATATGTCAAATGCTGGCCACATGGACATCAATTTTAAAAAGTAAATTTGGATCTAAATTTCAAATTATGAAGGTCATTTGTGGATAGTGATGAATAGAATGACTTGAGATGCCATGGAATTACCATGTCAAAGGTATGTGAGTACAATGGGCCAAATTAGGGACCTTATGAACTTGGTAATATATAGGGTTAGGATCTAATCTCATAATTTTTGAATTGTCTATGCCATTGGCTAATTGTTTACCTTAGAGCATCTCAAATATGAGACCATGCCTATATGGGGTAGCATCTGAGAACAATGAAGACCCTATAATAATTATAGAGTGCATCATTAGCCAATAGGTCCTAAATCTTGTGAAATAAGAATATTCCTATTGTAACCAACATTGCATGATATTTATAAATAATATATTCATTTATATAAACATGTAAAATTTCTAAGAGTATATATTGTCTATAGGTCAGTTCACTAGAAAATATCATTTATTCTAGAACATTTGAAAGGACACCTATCCTATACACTTGTATAAATGTAATTGGGTTAGGATATAATGACATGTTTCCTTATATCCTATAAAAGTAGAATTTTCATTTGTAAGCAGGGAAGGGAATTATTAGGACCAAGATATTTTGTAAGCTAGGAGTAGTTAATATAAGCAAGGAATTCTATAAAGTCTATCCATATTTTCTTGTGTGAAGTGCCATATGGTTTCTCTCTCAGTTGTCTACTTTTAATTTCAGATTTGAAAGGTTCTTATTAATTCTTAGTGTGTAAATTTGATTTTATAATTGTTAAATTATGCTACTAGTAGGTTAATTGAAGGTTCCTTAGTTTGTTTAATTTTATTAGTTCTGCATTTGTAGATGTGCATTAGTTATTTGATTATATGAGTAAATATTTAAAGTAATATTGGTTCTAATTTGCATTATTTCTCACAGTTCTTATAAGTCTACTTGATGCATGATGTGATTTGGGCTTAAGTTATTTCATGCCACACATTGGTTAAGTACATATCTAGATGAAATCTAAACTTTGTCATAATGTCTGAAATAAGATCAACAACATCTTTCTTTCTTCCCTACCCTTCTTTTTTCTCTTTTTTAAACCCGGTCACTTGAGTTTAATTTTAATCATAAATATCCATCTTATATTATTTATTAGGTTAGTTATTGATCATAATTCACCATACTTATCATAGTATACTACATATTTTACATAGGTCTGCTATTTGGCCATGGTGGCTCCCAACCACCAAATCTATAAACATTGTGAAACAACCACTTATTATACCTTTATTCCACCAATAGGTAACAAGATTTTTTCAACCCACAACTCATGCATTGAATTCCTAGAATTTTAAAATGAGAAGTGTTTCTTAAACACTCTAGGCACTTGTGGTACACATTTAGGCATCAACATAAAGAAGCTGAGAAAGTGTTTGAGAAAGTAGATGATTAGTTGATAACATATTCTATAATATTTTTAAACAATGTTTTATTTAAAAAAATATATTTTGAATGATAATTTGAAGTTTAGATTCATTTTGATCAATTTATTTAGTTTTAATTATTGGATGTGCCACATAGATTGAATTTTTTTTTAATGGATTTGTGTTAGGTTTGAACATGAATTTCAATTTGAATTTTATGATGTTGTATGGTGTGAGGCCTTTTAATATTTGTGATGCACTTTTGAAACTCACATCTCAATATAAATGGATTAAATGCACCACATATGAGATAAGGTACTGGTTCATTAACTTATAATATGTGATAGTAGGATAAGATACATGTAATACATTTATGAAAAATTAAATCATAACAAAACCAATATAAATTATATAAAAAAACACATAGACAACACTTTAGATGATAGAGTCAAGCACATAGAAGGCACATAAGAGAGTGAAACCACATCAAACACATAATAATAAGATCAAACACACTATATACACATCAATTATGAGAAAATACATGTCAAATTAATGGAAAAAAACAAGTTAATAACTATATAAATGAATATATTAGGTACTATGAAGGCACAATAAATACATCACATATGTAGGAAAAAATAGATTTATAAAAAATATGTATCAAAGACATAGAGAATCATATTAAGGAGTTGAAATCAATGAAGTCCGATATTGTTTTGATACTAACTTAAAATTTTCCCCATAAAACAATCATTATATATTAATCTTTTACATTCAACACTTAGCAAGAAATAACAAAATGAATTTCAGAAAACATATAATATTTATTGCATCTTATGATAAACATGAGTAAGGTACTTACATAATATTAGATAAATCAAAACATGAATATTATTAACTAGAAACAAATTAGAAAATTATATGAAATTAGAATTCATAAACTAGAAACTAATAGTCTGGTAGTTGAAATGATCCTACACAAACTTGATCATTACTAATGACATTTTCATCTACCGTGTTAGTACCATATTTAGTGTCATTATTTACATCCTATTTATTTATCAATTTATTACTAACACATATTATTTTATTTAGATAACTCCATGTTTACAAATCTCTTTCACAAGGAAACATATCCACAACATAACATGAAACATATAATATCTAACAAGTTTCTAAATTTTTATCCAATCTATTTCAAAGTTTTGACTTTATGAATGATAATGCACTAACTACTATTTCATCTTACATTAACTCTAAAATCATAATTTTACAAATCTCATATAATCATAAATATTCAATGAGACTTTCCTATAGTATACTACTAGGATAAAGTTTTTTCCATAGTCATGTAATTGCCCCATTTTTATCGGTTTGCTTAGAAGATGATATTTTTAAACATTATAATTATAAAATGAGTTGAATAGGATGTTATTAAATTATTTCCCAAAATACCATTTATTTATACTCTATTCACCTTTACAAATTTAGTAAAATGATTTACAAGAAAACCCATATGTTTGTGAAATAAACTGCTAATCATCCTTTGACTATTATTACTATTACATAAAATAGGATTCAAAACTATCATGGCCTCCAACAACTAATCACTTTTAAAATGATCTCTTATATTGACATATAAGTTTTGTTAAACTATACTTAGTTTCATCTAGGTTTTAGATATAATAATGTCATATAAAATACGTGTTATAGATAGTTCTTCAGATTCAGCTCTCATAAGATCATGTCTTTTGCATAAAGTGTGCATTGTAATCTCATTTCCATTAACAATGACACAAAGATGATCATTGATATTCAACTTCAAATAAGTCTAAATGTTCCTTAAATCTATCAAACATTACCAATTTCTAAAAATAGGACCTTGAAACTTTTTATTTGAAGTGTATAATGTATCTAGAGATTGGCATACTCATTTTCTCAGTCGTATGAAGTCAATAATATAAATGGATCTCTCCATAACATGTTTCATTAAAAAATTCATTTATTTTATCATTGGAATAATTCCACATAATGTTAGCAGTGTTTCCAAAAAAATTAAATGGTACAACAAATCTTTTGCCTTGTAAATTTTTGTATAATATTTATACATAAAACCTACTAATGATGGAAATATTTCAAAAAATTGATATGTAGATTCATACAGACAAATCCATCTTGTATCAACATATTTAAATAGTCTTATTACAAATTTTTTGAAATCTAAAAATATTTTTGGACTGCTTGATATATAAGTATGTATGTCACGAATGAGCTCCTCCACTTTTACCACATTAGGAAATTTGCTAACCATTTTGTATGCAAGATTCATCCTATGAGCCATGAAATTTATTGGAATCATATATGGGCCAATTTTTATTTTCATCCAAACAAAAAAACCATTTTTATGACCCTACATAATTGATGTACCTTTAGCCCCTACACACACCAACTTTGTATCTATCACATAGTAGATGGGGTTTCCTTAAATAGTTCTCAAAAGTATAAACATGGATGAAAACCCAAGATATGTTTTCAATTATTGTGACATAATCAATAGATAGTGAGATGAAAAATGAAACTTTAACTTTTTGTTTCAAATTTTCCTTCTCAACCAATGCTAAACAGTTTTCCATTTCCCAAGCACTACTATTTGACCAATATGATTGTGCAATATCCATGAATGCATTACATTGAAATAAAATCTTATAATTTAAAAAATTAGAAATAGGTATACCTTTTTTTATAATGTAGTATATAGTAGAGAATTGTATATATATTGCCTTTAAATGGGACTGCATGACTTTTCCAAAATTTTCTTAAATTATTCCCCCTTTCTCAATAAGATGTTTTTGATGTTTCTTATCATTTTCATAATTGCATACACATATTACATGCATGCATTCTTATAAATTTTCTACCTATATGTTCTTGTTATCAGTTCATTTGGGTGTTTCATAATCACATATACTTTTTCACAATGTTTCTCAATCATGTCCAATTTCAGTTACATTATGTGTTCATTTCCTAGTTTCCATTTACATATTGTACATCTACTTTATATTGGAGTATCATTATAATTTTCAATCTCTATAGGTTCCATCTATTTTTCCTCCTTTGTGAAGATTTTTGAGTGGAGGTTTCAACTAAACTTTGTGTTTGGTGAGAACCATTAATCTCTTCTGCCCCTTGAGTGTCATTATTATCATTGTCATAAAAAACCAGAGGAATGTCTTTGAATAGTGGCATATCATCATCAAACAAATATTTAGGGGGTGATATGTTATTATAGTTAATTATTTATAGTGATATATCAATAGGGATTTTTTCATGTAAAATTATTTTAATATTATTGAATAGTTAAAGTCAAATTTATGACAAACTAAAAAATAATAAATACTTATATTTTGAGTACATTGTGATTGTGTGGGATATTTGGTTGGCTATTTAAAATAAGATAATAAGCATGATTTTTTTGATAATTGGCATATTCTTTTACCATTTCCTCTAGATTCCATGATGGTAAAGGATGGAACAATTCAAAACCATCATCCATTTTTTTTAATCATAGAGTAGATGCTAAAAATTAGTTATTCCATTTGGTGGTAACACCTTTCTACTTTTTGGCTTTATTGCTCAGAACTTCCATCTAACACTATCATTCAATAGTTATATTTGAAACTATCATTCAACACTATTATTTGGTAATGTCAAAAGATATTGTCATTTGGCACTATTATTTGGTTCCTTCATTCAGCACTATCATTTAGTATTGTGGTCCTCTAGTTATAGTTGTGCTTATTAACTTATTTGATATAGGGCTGGTTATACTATATATATGTGGTAAATTAAAGTGTAATATTATATACTATTATAAAGGGTTGACAAGGTGACCCACAAAATAATTTATATCCATAAAATTTTGGTGATCTGGTCCCATCTACTGACCCTAAAAATTTTTTAAAACCAAAATCCAAAAATTGGAATATTCATGAATTAATGAATATTCACTACTAAAATGTACCCTAGAATAAAAGTGATGAAAAGAAGGCATATTGATAGAGAATAAATAGGAAAAGGCTATACTCACAAAATGATGAGAGTGTTAAATCAATGGAAGTGAAAAGTAGAGTACACCAAATGCATAATGTCCATTACTCAAGTAATGATCTATAAAATGATGATAACATAATGAGAAGATGAGTGTTCATTAGTGCATTAATTTCAAATGCACAATGCCCAATAATATGTGATGATAATTTAAGGAAAAGATTTCTCAAAAAATGATGAGATCATGAGGAAATAAAAATGAATAAGAATAATAGTTTAGCTGACATAAGATGTCCGATGCATCCAATCATTGACTACATAGTTCATGTGGACCTCAGGTCGATGTAGTTATCCTATAAATGGGAGGGTAATGGTATAGTGATGATAAAATTGTCCTAAAATTAATTGAACTAGATAAACGGTTTTATTCCATAAAAAAAATTGGGGCTTTATATCTCATGTGGAAATTCTAAGCCAATTTTCATGATTTTTTTTATTTTTAATGTTATTCACTAGTATTTTTAGTGTTTTTGGGATTTTTTGAATAATTAAAACAAGGTAATATGTTTGAATGTACAATGAACCACATAAAACATGGCAAAAACTAAATTAGATGCAATTTTGTTGCATAATAAACTAATAATAGAATCTGAGGCATATGAAAATATCATAAAACAACAAGATATGAATAAAAATAACACACAAAGGGGAAATAAATGTTCAAAAAATCATTTAGATGAATTTTGAAAGGAACCATCAATCATGTAACACATTTTTTTACATACCTTGAAACACTTGTCTAAAAATAAGTTATTTATGTTAATCATTATTGAAGTGCCTTGGGAAAATAGTAGTTGAATTTACTAGTAATACCTATTCATAATCAAGATCATGATTCGTAATAAGAATGACATGAGAAATGAATAAAGAATGGTAAGGTAGGAGAAATAAGAATGGTCTAGAGAATTACATGATAAAATAAATATGAATGGTCTAGGGAATGGTAGGATAAAGGAACTGAGGTGAAAAATGATGCCCCCAAGCAAGGGTTACTATAGACAATGGTTCATCTTGAGTTAATCATAGTATCATTTTTGATGCAATGTGTTCATTGGTTCTTTGAGATCTTTCCCATCTAGTGTGGCTAGTCTATATGCTCTAAAATCATAATTTTCAATTATAAAAAAGGGCCCACTTAAAACTTACCCTTCTTATTGCATTAATTGTTGGTATTATTTTGATTCTTTTTTAGCACCAAATTTCCAATTTAAATTCTTGAGGAAGAAAATGTTTGTTATAAACTATGGTAAAGATGATTTTGGTATGCTCTCAAATTATCTAATGTAGCTTGTTATTTCTCATCCAATAACTCTAACTCATGCAATTTAGCCACTCTATACTCCTCATCATCAATGATATGTTATATATAAATGCATGAAGGGTAACTTGATCTCAATAGGAATAATGACCTCATATCTAAAAATAAGGAATATGGAGTATCACTTGTGGGTGTGCAAGTACTGGTAGAGTAAACCCATAAATTTGTGAATAATTATAGATGCTAATCATAACTAGTGTCATTGAAAATAATTTTTAGGATTTTGATGATAGTATTGTTGGATTCCTTTGCTTGGTCGTTACCTTGAAGGTAAAAGGACATACACTTTTTTGTGTTTGATTTGGAATTTTGAATTTAGGAGCTTGAAATATTTATTTTTAATGGCCCACCATTATCAATGATAATGGTCAATGGAATTCCATAGTAGTAGATGGGATGGTAATTAATAAACATGTAAATATGTTTATTAGTTATATATTTGAAGGGAATGGATTTGATCCACTTGGTAAAGTAACATGTGGTAATTAGGATGTGTTTGTGGCCATCTAAGGAAGTAGGGTTCACTTTACCAATGAGATAGAGTCCCTAAGTAGAAAATGGTAATGGTGTTGTGATTAGATGGAGTAGAAAGGAAGGATCATGTATCCAATTGTTGTGTCATTGACAAACATCACACTTCTTCACATGTCTACAAGCATTTTTTTCCATTATGGGATAGTAACACCCAATTTGAAGGAGCTTATTCATAAGGACTAAACCACTAGTATGGGCCCCACAAATTCTATTTTGCACGTAATTCAATGCTAATTTAGATTCTCCAAAAACTAAACAATGAAGTAGCATTCCATCATAGCCCCTATGATAAACCATGTTTCCATTTAATGTATATTGGATGGTCCTATAGATGAAGGCTTTATGTTTAATCCATGATATATCTGGAGGTAGAATATGCTCATGAAGATAGTTATAAAGGTCTTAGTACTGAGGGATATCAGGATTGTAAATATCATATACATTTCTAAATCCATTTGTTTATGAGATTATTAGATAAGGTTTTCAATGAGGTATTGATAATATTTAACATTATCTACCATTGCTAGCAAAGTATAATAGTTGTAATTACATTGACTAATCAGTTATTGGCCCTTAGTGTCTACTCAAACTAAAAAGCAGTAAAATGCAACTTGAAATTTTATACCATATCATTGTAAGGTAAAAGATTCTCATCCATTGTTTGGTATTGTTTTATTGCCTATCTGATGATTAATAATGAATCCCCATATACCATAAATTATTTCATGTTCCACTATATGGTGAGATGGAGTCATATAATGAGAGATTCATACTCAACCATGTTATTTATGTAATGGAAACCAATGTGGAATACCTTGGGAATGAGTTCCATCTTCATGTAATGAACAAGATACCATACATAGATCCACAAGATGTGTATGAGACATTAGAATATATAATTTCCACTATTTAAACTTAGTAATATTTTCCTCAAGAGTTAAAATAGACTCGTCTAGGAAATCAAAGTTAAGTGGTTTCATATCCAATTGAGGATCTTCAACATATTAGTTTTTGATAACTTATCCTTTGATGACCTTTTGATTTTGATATTATATTTCAAACTTTCTCAACATCATTACCCACTTGGGCATGTGATCTATTAAATTTGACTTAGATAATAAGTATTTGAGAAGATTGATCTTGGAAGTAATAACAATTTTGTTGTTTAACATATAGTGACTTAGATTTTGGGAATTAAACATGATAGATAAATAAAATTTCTCAATTGGTGATTAATTATTCTCATAATTATCAAGTGTCTAAGTTAGATAGTATATGACATGCTTTTTACCTAGATTATCAAGCTGGTCCAAGAGTGCCCCTAGTGCATGTTCTATCAATGATAAGTAAATAATTAAAGGTTGGCCTAGTGTATGCGGTATTAGAACTAGTGGATTAGACAATTAAGTCTTTAAATATCTAAAGGCTTGATAACAAATTTTATGCCACTAAAATGTATCACATTTCTTCAATACCTATGTGAAAGGATGGCACTTATTGGCTATTTGATAAATGAACCATCAAATAGTCTAAATATTACCCTATGGGATATAAAGTTATTTCAAATTTGATGGTAGAGGAATATCCATAATGGATTTGAATTCATAAGGACCAAATTATATGCCCCTGAATGAAATAATGACCCCAAGAAGTTTACCTAAAGTGACATCAAAGACACACTTCTTTGAATTTAGACACACCTTATATTCATAGAGTCTCTCAAATATTCTTCATAGAATATCAAGATGTCCTGCTTGTGTTTTGGATTTGGCCAAGATATCATCAACATATTCCTTTATAATATTAGGAATCATGTCATGGAAGATGATAATAATGGCACATTGATAGGCTACATTGACATTTTTCAAGCCAAATGGCATGAATTGATAGTAGAATGTCTCCCATAGAGTGGTGACTGTTATTTTATCTAGTCCTTATATACAATTTTGATTTGATTGCATCCTAAGAATCTATCCATGAGGGGAAACATGTCATATCCTATTACTGATTCTAAGATCAAGTCAATGTTTAGAAAAGGGAAAACATCTTTTAGGAATGATTTATTTATGTCTTTGAAATCACTAAATAAGCAAATGCCAAGTCATTTTTTGTTGACTGGTACAATGTTTGATATCCATTCAAAATAATCCAATGGTCTGACGAAGCTAGATCCTAATAAATTTTCTAACCCTTTTTTGACTAGTATAATGATATGTGGATGCATTATCCTTAATTTTTGATTGATTATCTTGGCATCTAGGTGCACCAAAAGTCAATGCCCCACAAAGGAAGGGTGTAGGCTTTTCATATTAGAATAAGACCATACAAATATATCAATGAAGTAATTCAAGATAGTAATCATGAAATTTCACTCCTTGGTAGTGAGGGATGTACCTAAATATACTATCTTTTGGTCATCATGGGTACTAATATTCACTTATATGGTATCATCTATAAGGAGTGTAGATCCATCCTCTAGAATAATTGGAAGTGAAGGGAATTTATATTATTCATCACTTTTATAGATACAAGTCCCACCCATGTAAAAATAATCTAAATCTTCCATTTCTAGTAGTGGATAATTGATAAAATTTTCAATAAAATATTGAACCATGTAAAAATTTAGTGCTCTTCTAAATTGATACTAAAACTAAAGAAAATTATTATACTAAGAGGACTCATTGATTCTTTAGGAGATGATAAAAATTCCATATCTAAAGGTTCTTGAAACAAGTTTTCACTTATGAACTTGTCTTTATTTTTACTTTTTCCCTAACCTAAAGGTGCCACAAAAAGGTTTTCACCTAAATATATCGATTTTAATTTTTTTCATGTCCAAGGAAGTTTGCCTACTCTCCAAAGTAGGTGATAAGATCCAAGTGAAATTGAAATCCTTATTTTTTGTCACCAATTGGAAACCTATCTCAAAGACCCATGAATTTGACAATATATTCTTCATTGTGAAACTTATCTAATGGAATAATTGATTCTTATTGGTGATAATTGATGAGGCTAGGATGATGAAGGGAAAGAGGTTAAAAATATGTGATGGTAATAACAACATTGCTATAAAAAAGGTTAGTTTTTACAAGTTCATCATAGGCACTATAGTAGGAAGTTGCATCACTATTGGGAGTCTCTTCATCAGTCAATGAAGTAGTTGTTGGGTCATTTATTATCCAAGATAATTTTTTATTTATTTAATGTTTTTGTTAGTATTTAATTTTGTATGGGTTTTTTATACTTGTTAATTGGTTTTATTGATCCAACTCTTGTAAGTTTCTTTGTAAGCTTACTTGATGTAAAAAATAAATGATGTTTAACATTGAATAATATTTTGAATAAATTTCCTCCTATTTAGATTCTAATTTATTGTATTAGATTTATGTTGGAGGAAGATTAAAGATTTTTTTGGTGGATAAGTTTAAATTAAGCACATAAGACATCATAAGAAGTACTTCACTATAAAATGGAGGCTATACAAACACTTTAGGGGTTACAGTATTTGTATGGTGTAGATAAGGCATAGTTGTATGGTTTTGTATGGCCTAAAATATACAATTAAAAAATTTCAATTTTCATGTTTTATTCTCTATAAAATCTATCTATATGATGCATGAAAGGAGGTACCTACACAATGCTTAAAGTGACCAAAGCACAGTAAAAAAAACATAGCATCATATAATAACATGCTACTCTTTTTTTCACAACTTTGTATGATACTTGGTACAATGATTAGTAAGAGATCTAAGCTAAATTATTACCATATTATATAATATAAGAATTTTCAAAGGTATTTTGAAACCTAAATACAAACATATATGGTGTATAATGGTTTTAATTTTTTTTTTGTGTACTGAGAATAAAAAGAAGTCATAATTTTGAGTTGAAAATCTATACAGTGATCTTGAAGTAAGAATAAAATAAAAATTTTGTATGATGTCCCAGAAGTATTATTGTTTGATGTGAATTTCTCCAATCCAAACAAATGGCACAATAAGGTTTTCTTATATTTTTTTACTGGTCATTATATGGGCTCTACCAAAGTTAAGTTCATTTTCTTTTCCATACAGGTAAAAAGACAAGTTTGATATTTTACATGCCAAGTAATAATTCATTAGGGTAGAATAGATTTCATTTTGTTCTCAATTGGAAAAGCAAGCATTTTTCATAATATTTTGCCTCTATTTACTCAAACTTGATAAAAGGCAATTTAGATAGCATGTATTTTGTTGTTAGCTTATGAAGGAGAGATCCAGGGTTCAAAAGCCATCAAAGATATATATTTTTATCAAAATTTATTTTGAATTTATTCATAAATGGAGATATAAGGTGTGATTAATATTTTTAAAAATATGAGTCCTTTGTAATCAAAATCTATTTGGTGGATCAAGGATAAACCCCATAGTTTTCCTTATTTTGATAAGCACCATGGAAAAAATTATGATCCTAATTTATGAAAATGGATGTTTAACACACAAAAAGATACAATAAATGGTTGATGAATATGGAAAAAATGCTTATTTTTAATTACTTGTCAGAAATAATGGAAAAAGAAACAACACCGCCAACAGAAGCTACCAATTTGCTTGAGTTTTAAATATGTGATAAATGTGCCTTTGCTTTGTTGAAATCATCATGTTTTTCTTAGGTAATTATCCATATTTAATACCTTAAAGGTAATGCCTGGAAGGCTTAGAAAGTGTTAAAATATCTATATGATAAACAATCTACCTATAAGAAGATTTATCTCTCAATGTAGTTGCTCAAAAATAATTTTAGAATTGACGAAGATGTATCTAAATATCTCTCTCGCATGAAAAAATTAGAAAATTAATACTACATAATTAGTGGTAAAATTGATGATGACATGCTGATTTTCATCACATTACATGGCCTTAGTTATACATACATAATTTTTTTTGAAATGCTACAACTTGGTGATAATCTTAATGGTGCCACATTTGACTCTATTTGTGAGTTGTTAACTCAACATGAATAATAGTTTGCAAAAAAGAATAGTAAATATATTAAAAAGGCTTATTATAAAAAGAATATATCAGATCATAAAGATCACTAACATGTATAATTGTATATTTAGAAGAATTCTCTAAAACACTCTCTGAGACACTCTCTAAATCATTCTCTGAGACACTCTTCACACCATTCTATATAGTATACACGACATTCTCATTGGCACTATCTAGGATCTTAATAACATAAACATCACCATAAGAATTATTATTACTCTTATGGTTCTTCTAGTGATTTATCTTCTTATGGATCTCATTGACTTATGAAAGAGCTAAAATGTTTCAAATATGGTGGTATTATACATCTTGTAGATGTATGTCCTTCTAGATGACTCCGTTATATACATAAAAAGAAAGCTAAGGAAAATCATGTGGATGATTCCAATGGTATATATTCTGGTTATTCTAGTTATTATATTTATTTTGACATGCCATTTGATTAGGAATCATCTTATATGACTAAGCTCTATGGTCCTGATGGACTTAACAACTTATTCTGAGTGATCAGTGATTCACTTGTCTTGTGTGAGACACTAGGATCAAGATAAGGATCTATTTAAATAGATTTTTTTGGATTGTATTCTTGATTTTAGTTCCATTTTTGGATTTCTATCTGATATTCATGACATGGAACAAACATGATTGTTTGATTTTGTTTCTATTGATGCACAATATCCCACTTCTTTCTTGATAGGGGAGAAGATATAACATTGGTTGGTATTTTATTAGTTGTTGGTGATAGTATGAGTTGACATGGGTTTCTAAAATATTTAGTGCTGAGAAAAAGTCATTTAAATTTATTGGCCATAAAAGAGATGTACCATACATGGTATGGGTTGGTCACCTTGATGGTCTTCTAGGTGGATCTTTATGTGGATAGATGTAGTTGGACATGATTTTATCATGTTTTACTATAGTATGATATAATGATCATAAGGGATAAGTAGGCCTTGATCATGTTCATCAATATTTTATTCCATAACTTATAGGTTAGTATTTTGTATGGAGTGGCATCAATTTTGGTTAGTATTAGGATGTGCAATACCCCAGTTGTACTTAATTCAAAGTTTATTTAATGAATTTAGAGTCATTACTCTAGTTTTTTTTCTTATATACTGCTTTTAGATCAAGGGGGATTTTTTTTAGTCATTTATGATCTAAGATAATTTTGTATTTATTTAATGCTTTTTTTAGTAGTTAGTTTTGTATGGGTTTGTTTTACTTATTAATTAGTTTTCTTGAACCAACTTCTGTAAGCTTGTTTTTAAGCTTACTTGATGTAAAAAATAAATGAAATTGAACATTGAAGAATATTTGATTAAATTTACTCTTATTTTAATTATCTATCATTATTATCACTCTCAAAAGCAATGGGGTCACCCCCAAGAAATATAAATCCAAGGCCTCAAATTCATATATGCATTTCCATGCATAATGGCTCGAGAATACCTTGGGATATTGACCCTAATACTTTTATTTAATAGTCTAGATGGTCCATGATTTTATTAAGTATGAGATATTTATAATTATGAAATAATTTAACAAAACATAACTATACAACCAATCTCCCTTATCACTAGTGGCCCGATATTAATTGGGTGATGTATCTAGTATAAATATAAGTGGCTCCTATATAGTGGATCTATATTTATTTTGAAAAATCATGTTGGGAATTCCAAGAATAGGTTTGGGTCATTTATATTATTTAGGATATTTAGGTAGTTTACCAACATGGAAAGCATCCTAAATGTGGTATGTGGAAATACCCTCATCTTCAATAGGAAAATGAGAAAAAATATTATCAGAAGGTGGATTGGAAGAATTAGAGGCAAGGTCAGTAGGATCAATATAATATAATTTTAGAGATTCAAAAACTAATACTTTTTTTTCTTATCCAAAAACTTTATGAAAGGGCAATAGTTATATTTCCTATTCTTAGCCTCTAAGTGATTTAAATTTTGATATGGTTGATGATCACCATGGATAGTGATTTGTAGCTCAGAATGAGGGAACTTGATGCACTAATGTAAGGTATAAGGTAAAAATAATACTTCATAGATCCAAGTATGATCCACAATAAAATTATAGGGATTTTTTATGTTAAGAACGTGACATGGAGTATCATGGATGATAGGACCAAAAAAAATTTTCATAGAGACTCTGTCTACATTATCACAGGCCTTGAAATTAATGGTATTTAGTTGCATATCTATATCTTTGTATCTCAATGTTTGAATCAACTTTATCAAGGATATGTTTAACCTTGAACCATTATCTATGAGGACCATCTTGACCTTATGGTGGAAAATGATGGATTTAGTATACAGATGGTTTTTATTAAGGGGACCAAGGGATAACATGTATCATTGGTCAAACATGAGATATTTTCATGAAGAAAAATGTCCCATAAATGCTTGAAATTGATTTGGATTGATTTTATTAGGCACCCTAGATTGTTTAATAAAATTGTTTAATATGGTCCTGTGAACTTTATACATACGCAAGAGGTCGAAAATGGATACCTGCATAAGAATTTTACTTAATTTTTCACCAATATTAAATGGCTTATCAATAAAAGGACATGATGGTTTCAATTTTGGTAGGTTAGAATCTAGCATAGGGTTAGGATTAGTATTGGCATTAGAATAGGTCAAAGGGCCTTTGATAGTAAATATTGGTCATCTAGTTATGAATACATAATTTCAAGCCAAGGAAGGGTTACTTAAACTAGAGGAAGTTGGTAGAGGTCCAAGAATGATAATTAGTGATGATCATGAAAAAATTGCATTACTTTGAATTATGTTGAAATTACCAATGGTTAAATGTGGTGGTTCCAAAATAGAATAATTAACCCTGTAATTAGTGTTAGTTGACCTATGATAAGTGACCTTGATAGTGGTGACATAATTATTTGTAATATGCCCCATGGTATTACGATAATCATAAGTAAAACTCCTATAACCAACCTGGTTGGCTTGGGTATCATTATCATGATGACAATTATTCTAGTTCTAATTTTGGCATTATCCTTATTGTTTATGTTGTCCTTGTCCTTAGTGTTTATTTGTGTGTTGCTAATAATTGTTATGTGTATCATCCACATTAAAATTTATTAGAATAATGTATTAATTTTTTAAAATTATTTTCCATGTATTATTTCATTATATTACACCACAAGAATATAATTAGTGATCTAATCATACTAAGTATGTTAAACATAAAATAAAAATTTAACATTTAACTATTAATCACTAGCATCACATGCAAAAAACATAACTGCATAAGGAAATTAATTATATAAAATACATCCACGACTAGTATAATAGTACAACCACTATTGTCAATGTACATTAACAATTAATTAAAATATCCATCAAGCATAATTTTTCATTAATAGATAAAATGATCCATAAAACATGAGTCACTTAAACTTTAATATCTCTGATAGTCTCAAGTGTAGTCTCCAATAAAAAATGTATTGGGGAGGGAGAGCATCACTTGAGTGATTTTACAAAATAAACATGGACCCATCATCCCCTATGAAATCTCCCAAATAGGGAATAACCCTCCCTTATTGGATGGGTAGATAGTGATGGTGAGATAATCTAGAGAGACATGTTAGTAACCGTGTGTTGTAATATTTCTAATGCATGATGTATACCACAAATAAAATGCATTATAACATGATATCACAAAAACATGTAAGTCATACATATGAAATGACAATGTCTATCTAAACATTACTTTTTCCAAAGTTTTCAAATATTTATTGATCTCTAGGATGAGTTAAATTCATACACAACACTTGATCAAATTACCTTCATATGGAATTGATGATGATAAATAAACTAGTGAATTCCATCTCAATGCTTAGTACGAATAATGAGAGATTTTGTTAACATTCATGTAACCAATAAATTAATATAGATTATTTCTATTTTTAGGTATAAAATATGCTAAATACTATAATAATTGCAATATATACATTTATTTTGTCAAACATATGAATTAATCTCTACTATATTTTTCAGCACAAAATAATTAGCATAACAAGTAAGTTTATTTACCAAATGGGTAAAATATAAACTTGGATTGAATTTCTAAAATCTTCAAGTAAATTCAATCATTTTACAACTAAAAACTTATTAGTATATTATTCATATTACTCATTTACAAACAACAGTCATAATTAATCAAAAGTTCAATAACTCATAAACAACACATAAAATTTTATATAGGAAACTTAATATTATTAAAGGAGGTCTTATTCATATAATTATAGTTCCCTATCTATCCAGATTTCATGATTTAATTTACTAGTCACAATCTATAATTATAGGCACATATCTTATTCTTTAAATATGATATATATACATATATGAGAACCTAAGTTCTCATACATGTATATTTTATTTATTAATGCATCATGAATAACATATAAAACCTTAATATATATTATTAAATACATAGTTAATTTTCAAACCCATTAGTACTTTTATTTATTCTATTAAATCTTATAAGATTATAACTAACCAATAACATTTTATGAGAAAGACTTCGAGAATCAAACAGGGTCTCAATATTTCCATATCCCTTATTTTAATTATTTAAAATAAAATATATAATTTTAATTAGTATTAGATTTATTCCTAATTCAATCTCTCCAATATTTCCCCATATTTTAAGTCCTTAGACTGTGTATACATTAATCTAAGTTATTGAGAATAGAGGGTAATAAAAAAAATTTGTAAGCTCTGACTTTGTTGATAAAATAGAAGTTTATATTATTTTAGTGTTTCTACATGAATCAATAAGATCAAAATAAAATCAAAATGCCTCAACATAGTGTTTTATGTTTTATAATTAAGCAAATAGCTCACAATTATCATTCTAGTTTTGACTCATTTGACTTCATTAACTCATTATTTTTTAAGTCAAATACACTATATATAAATCACCCCTATTTAATGTTAAATAACACACATACCAACTATTATCTATTCATTCATGTTTATATTCATACTTTTATACATAAATATACCTAGTTCATTCATGTATATATATACTAATAGTGTTTTATGCATATCTACATAGTCCATTTACTTACACACACACACACATACATATATGTATACTCATAGTGTTTTAAATAAATTACTAAAGTTCAAACAAATATACAATAACTCTTCATTTTGTGTGATTGATATATACACGATACATATCTTATTTAAATAAACCACATAGTAATATATATACCCTATTTAAAACACAATCATATAGTTTAACTAATTTGATTTTATATTCACAATTTCATCTTATACATATACTACATCCCAATTGATAGGATACAATCAACACACACACACACACACACACACACACACACACACACACACACACAACTATATGTATGTATCTATATATAGATATACATTGTGTCAAAAATGACTCAACACTCACATAGATGGCATGTGTGTGTGTGTGTGTGTGTGTGTGTGTGTGTGTGTGTGTGTGTGTGTGTGTGTGTGTGTGTGTGTGTGTGTGTGTGTGTGTGTGTGTGTGTGTGTTCACTATTCAAAATAGATTAAACACACATTATCCACATTATAGACACCTATAAACATCCCCTTGAATGTTTTTAGTATCACATCACCTTGGACCTATTCTCGACCATTAGTTAACTACCTAGCTAGTTAGTTCACCCTTTATAACTAGTCACCAAACATTTTAATGTGCTCTCCTTGACTCTTTTTAACCCTTTTTCACCAAGGGATCAACTGTCGATGGTCACCCTAACCATCAATGGTTACCCAAAATGTCAATGGTTAGGTCTCCACTCCTATAAAACAAAAATAATCTAGATATGGATGAGCTTGCATGGGCAATATAGAAACTTTCCTATGCACATCTCACATCTTTCTTTCTTCCAAAATAGGCATCTTTATCCTCCCAACTTAGAAACTTTCCCTCAAATCTTCCCTCTTTAAAAAGTTTTTTATATAAATGCAAGGATCTTGGGAGAATTATGGATCAAATTTTTTGCATATCCATGCTCTCTTGTTTTCTTTATGCAGGCATCTAACATCCTAAAACCCTATCTGTGTGATTCTCAAAAGTCAAAGTACCATTATGTTACTCAAATATCTTTAGCACTCAACTATCAAATCTTTAACATGACAAAGGTACTTTTCTTTATTTTTAGTATTTTATAGTCTTCATTTATTCTCTTGATCAGTCAGTCTAAACCCTCTTCCCCACTCCTAATACCCTTTCATCCACATACACCCCCTTTCATCCACATACACCCCCTTTTGTCCACCAGATACTCTTTATAACTCATTCTATAAATTCCTTGATAGGTAACCATAGTTTTTTACTATAACCATCAATGGTTATAAAAACTACCACCAGTCACCCAACCATCATCAGTCAGTACAACCACTGATGGTCACCCTAACCACCGAGGGTCACTATCATTCCAAACTAATAGTTTGTTATTTTGACTCCACTTGCACCTAATCAATCTCCTTCAACCTTATGAATAGTGCATAAGCCCTCTTCTAACCTCTCTATACCTGATTACAATTTATCTCTTGTATGTAGATGACCTTACCTAGATTGGCGTACGAAGTTGATAGCATATTTGACCTCCCCATTGTCTCACAACCCTTCTTCACTGACCAAAGTAACATTGTATTTGAGCTAGCTATGTGTGCTATGGTTTTCACATCTAATTAAAAAGATGTTGATGAGAAAATAGATATAATTTATGAGGATATTGACATAGCTATTGGAATAATTACTTTGATCATATTAATCATTTTATGAACTAGATATCTTTAATATCGTTTATCTGGCACCATTTCCATATATCTTTTGTAATTTCTCTTTTATCAATAAAATTGAATGTTGAACAAGGGCTATCATCCATTTAAGGAAGCACATTCATTTCTTGGGATTGGTTTCTCACCAGTCAACCCCTTACCTTTCTATTAATCTATTTTTTTAAGTTAATATGATTTGCAAGTCATTCTTCCCTAGCTAAAGAAGGATTTATCACTTTATTTGGTCATCAATGAGCATAGCATTTATTAACTACATACCCTTTATCTCTTGTGTCTGCCTTCTTTTTAAATTTAAAAAAAATCAAGAAAGAAAAAGTAAGGAAACATTTTGGCACACCCAGTGGGACCCCTTAAGGGTTCATAGTTATATTTATTTCATATAGTTGCATTAGTGAATCTCATATTTTTACATTTTTACAAATATTTAAATTTAAAAAAAAAGTGCAAACTTCATTCTAGGAATAGGTTGCATTTTCATCTAACATTCATTGCAATGTTCCTTGTCTGCATGAAATGACATGAAAAGTTTATTTTGGGTAAAGTGCATCCAATGTTTGCCTATTTAATTCTTATCTCACCTAAATTAATTAACTACATTATGAATAAATCATAAAGCACATATGTTACACTACCAAATCATTGCACCAAATAACACATCAAAACATACCTAAGATAAGGCCCATTGGGATTTCATCACCCTTTGGATCACCTTACCCTACCTAGTGATCCCACTTAGATTTCACTACCAAAGGGAGGACCCACTCCATTCTCTGATGGAGTTTAAACTCTATACAAATGATATCTATTTGCTAAGTGGTCCAACTTAGCTTTGGGTCCATGAAGTGTAGGGAGCAAGCCCCTAGTACTTGACCATGTACTCGGTCTAGAATAATTAACCCAAAACCATCCTTAGATAATCTCTAGTACCTATTTCACAAGACAACTCCCCTTTCACACTCTTTAAGGCATAAGTTAAAAGCAATTTAAAATAAATCTTAGGATTAAATGATGCTTTTAGTATGTGATTTATTTTCTTTGGGCTTTTATTTGATTGCTTATTATTTGAGGTGAAAGGTTCATTATCCTCTTCCATATTTTTCATATGGTTTTGACTAGACAACAAGTGAAAAATCAAAATAACCAACCACTACCTTCATCTTCATCCATGGATTATACCTTGGATGTAGATAAATCTCCCCATGGTTCACCTCACTATTCTCCTCCACCACCATCTCCTTCTAGAATCCCAATTGTATTTGAAGGAGATCCAAACTTCACCACCTTTCTCAATAATAATCCAATTACCTTATAATATTAACTTAACACATTGCCTCATCATACCCCCTACATAGGCTCCTTATTCTGAACCATCTCTTGGTATGCCATCGCACCTCATGGTAGGAATCACTTTAGACAAACCATTAACTTAGACCTCTTCTAATATATCATCTACCCAAACCTAAACCAACCTTCCATCACCCAACCAAACACCACCAATTACACCCCATGGGGATTCAACCTTACCATTACTTACCTATGCCCCATCTACTGTGGCATTATCTTCTACTTTAGATTATATCTTCCTTTTGGTTGCAACCAATCCTTCAACCATAGTTCCACTTCAAATCTTAGTGCTTTCCATACCTCAAAACCTTCCTCTAATTATCACTAGGGTAACCACCCAACCTCAAACTTCCCAAATTCCTCCTACCTCAAGCATACCAACCACATCTTTTCCTCAACAAGTGCCTATCAAAACTTAGTAGTATGTCCCTAACCCACAAGGGTACATACCAACCACCACCCAACCTTTTATGCCAATCAGTTCTTATGTGCCACCATCTCAACCTCTTGGTACCACCTATCATTATGTGGCTTCATTGATGCAATCTAGTACCTATTCATACATTGTCATGAACAAATCTCATTAAAACATATCTCTTAATTATGTGGTTTCTAAACCCCAGCTTGACCTAATTAAAATTGTCATGGACAAAATTATTAGTTTGGAGTCATCCATCTTTGCCTCAACTAATCTTTTGTCTTATGACCAAATTTTTAATGAGACTATCCACCCCTTCGTACTTATTCATTCTTACCTTTCTCAATAGGAATTACCCAAATTTTCTAAATTCCAAGGTAAAGAGGACTCTCATAAACACTTAAGATAATTTTGACATGCTTGCTACTTGATCTCTTATGATGATGCTCTCCTCTTTTGAACCTTTCCTACGTCATTACCCAAGGCCACCCTTGACTGGTATAGTGATTTTCCCACTCTTTCTATCTTTTCTTTCTCTCAATTAGCACAAACCTTTTTGGAACATTTTTCTATAAAAATATCTAAAAAGGTTTCCATTACATACCTATACTCCATCAAATAGTTTGAAGATGAGTCCCTTGTTGACTTTGTTTCTAGATGGAGAGGTCTCATTAATCAACTCACTTTCCCATTACCCCAACTCAAATTAATTGAATTATTTTCTTGGGGTTGGGTTAAATACATTACTCCAAGTCTCCAAGTCTAAACCTTTAGGACCTTTGACAAAGATTTTACTATGTCCCATAAACTAGAAAACCATGCTATTGATGAAGGGAAGTTGAGGCTTCATGATAAAAATTCTAGTTTCAAATCCACTGAGTCATCCTCCACCAAAACCAAAAACCCAACCAATTTTAAAGTGAAAGCATCAACACATTTGGTCATTCTTAAAATCAAACCTCCTCCACCCATCAACTAAACATCTTGAACCAACAACGCTTCCAATAGCCAAAACCATACTCAAAACTGAGTTTCTTTAAAACCATTTACCCTGATTGGGGAATCTTATGCATTGGTATTGGAAAAATTAATCAAAGCCAATCTAATCCAACTTCCACCCATCAAGCCCTTTCAACAATTTAATAATTATCACCCCCATCCTAGGTGGTATAATGAGAAAGGTAATTTTGACTATCATCGGGTTGTTGGACATGATACTGATAGATGCAATACTTTAAAAAGCATTGTCTAGGACCTAATTGATAAATGGGAGCTTATTTTTTGGCAACCCAAATTCTTCTTCAAACCAATCTCTTTATATTTTCCAAAAACCATTTCCAAACCATCCATGTTCAACCCAACACCATGAAAACCAACTTGAATCCTCCAATTCAAAAGAGGTACACATAATCAATGTCATCGGTAATGTACCCATTATCAAAGAAGTTATTATCTCTATTACCCAAATCAAGGAGAACCACCTACCACCAATTCCTTCAAATTCCCAAATGAAGGAAGAAACTATCCCTTCTAATTCCTTAGATGAAATCATGGTTTCACCCACCCCTCCTATGTTAGAAACACCGAAAGATATGGTCACTCCATCAACCATTTCATTCACTCAAATACAAATCAAAATATCACTTATCCCTTTAGACAACTGAATTAAGAAGGAAGATAAACAAACCCTTCCTCCTACAACTATTATCCTTACCACACCAATTGAAGAGTCATTTGTATCTTCCTTGAAATCCATTTTTCAAGAGATAATACCCCTATCTACCCAACCATTACCTTAGGAAAATTCTACCAAGAATAATAATAATGAAACCACTCCTTCTTCATACCCAAAGGGTTTACACTTTAAAGCTAATGATCAAGGAACACTTTTTGTTTATAAACCCTTCTCCTAGCTAGTTCAAATTTTAAAATTCACCTCTAACCTAGCTTTGATAGAGCCATATTTTGGCATCATCTTGGACTCCCATATCAAAATAATATTGAACCTTCTACTTCACTAGAATCCACTCTCAAACCTATTGTTACAACTCCACCAACTACTCCTCCTAAAGTTACCAAGGAACCACCTCAATTACCCCTATTTAAAATTGATAAATCACCCTATGCTTCTTTTACCAAGCCAATCAAGACCTTGGGGATCCCACCCACACTAAATACTACTCACCCTCCTTTGAGACTAGATCTAACCACACCAATCCAACTCAAACCAAATCTAATTAAGCCCATTAAGGAGGGATTGCATAGACCTCAACTTGGAGGAAGAACAATACCAACTCCTTCACCTTTACCTTTTATTTTAGGACCACATCCTTCCACCATTCCCATAACCTACTCTTTTTCCAAAAAACCATCTCCCCTTTCACTACCTATAACAAGCCCATCTCATAGTTCATCATCATTCCTCACCAACCTTTCCCCATCCACCTTCCCATCTATTAAAACCTCATCATCTAGACCTCCAATTCCTAAACCAATTACAACTAAGCCAATTCATTCAAACCCTCTAGACAAGCTTACTCTACCAACCATACCTCCTATTAAAAATCCATTACCCAATAAGGAACCTAAACCAAAACCCCAAACTCCACCATCTCCAAAATACTTATTAGAGTCTTATACAACTGTATTACAATGGCTCCTACAAGCTTCTATTATTAACTTACCCCCCATCAAGCCTTTTAACCCCACTCACCAAAATCCAACCTAGTTCAATGACAATCTAATTTATCTTTACCATAGAACCCATAGGCATGATACAGAGAATTGTACAGCTCTCCAAGCTATCATTCATGGCCTTTTGGAGTTAGATGATCTATTGTATGAACCTTCTTTAAGCCCTTTGCCTCTTTTACCACCTATCTAAATCTCCTACCAATAATCTACTTCTCTATTGCCAAGAAGTGAAACAAAGGAACCAAAGTAATCACTCCCCTTGTCCATACTATTCATATGGTAACTAGGTTTAGAGCCCAACACAAGGACAAGGGTAAAGAAGTCCATCAAAATGAAAAGGGTAAAACCAAGGTCACCATTCCATGGTCTTACCCTTCAACTCCTTAACCAACCAACCAAACCACAAAGGCTACACCTTCACCTTCACAACCATCCAATCCTAAAGTCTCCATTTTGGGAGCCCCTTCATCTTCTAATGCACCTTCATTCATCTAATGCTTGGTGATAAAACAAATTCACCAAACACCCATCAAAATGAGTCTTTATGACTTAACTAGCACTTCACCTCAACATCATCAATATTTAATCAAATCAATGCATTCTATAGAGGTTCAACTAGATGATCCCCAACCTCTTGCTTCTTTGATTGGAGCTATCCAACACATTGCCAGTGTCACCTTTTAAGAGTCTAAAATCCCACCATATCATAGTGAAGATCATGATCTCCCTCTTTTTATTACAACATCCATCAATCATACAAATGTCAAAAGGGCCATGATTGATGGGGGAGTGAGTATCAATATCATCTCCTCCCATGCTTATGATTAACTTCAATTACCTAAAAACATCATGTCAAAAAGGTCAATAGTTATCTAATCATTCAATGACACCTTGGACACTAATCTAGGTATAAATACTTTCCACATTCATTTGGGACCTTGAACCATTATTGAACTATTTTACATTATATAGGGAAAATACCAATATAATGTGTTACTTGGTCACCCCTCGATCCGTGTCATGGCATGCATCCCTTCTACCCTTCACTGATGCATCAATTTTGAACATGAGGGATATGTTATTATAATCAAAGCTGATCCAAGTCCCTTTATTTCTTATAATATGATGTATCAACCCAATGATGTTCTTATTCCACCTTCACACTTTTCACAACCAACCACTAACCATACCACCATGTCAAACCAACACACCAACACTTATATTTTCAACAATGGTGAAACATCCACTAGTTCAACTATTGCTTCATCAAAAATCCCAGTTGAGCACCCCTTGCAATCCACATTCTAATGACTTACACTTGGGTAATATCAATTTTTAGCTTTAGATACTTTTCCCTCTCTACATGAATTTGGGAACCTTAAAAATCATCCATCTTATGATCCCAATATTGGTACCCTTGTCCCCTTTGGCCTTCCTAATAATAGAACATATTTTGTCTATGGGGAACTTGATAAACCACATCTTACACCCACCACCATTCCTTGTATTCAACCACTCACTTCTAACTTTTATTATCTTAGCAACTTGACCTTTGCCCAAATGTACCTTCATTGATGCACTTGGAAAGTGTTTAGGTTTGGCATCTATGAATAAGGACACTATGAACTTCGTGCTATCAAAACTCAAAAACCTTGTGAGTTATTTGGCCTAGGGTATGTTCTCCTAGAAGTGCCCATATCAACCTCACCAATACCACCTCTCCCATTTCTAAAACCACCAACCTCACCAATTCTACCTCTCTCATTTGGGGAACCACCAGCCTCACCTCTCCCATTTGAGGAACTTCTACCCTTATCAACCTCACATTTATAATTTGAAGAACCTTTACCCTCACCAACTCCATTTGAAGACAATGACATCATCTCACCTAACATTTTTTTGATCAACACCATCAATTTATATCCCCTATCTTATCAACAAGAAGGTCAAACTAAAACCATTCTTCTCATCCACCCTAAAATGATCACACATTATTTTCCCACCATTAACACCATCTAATGTCAAGATGACAAATCTATTCTTACCTAGTTGGGTGTGGAGGATTCTTCTCTTCAAAAATCCCTCCCTGCTAAAAACCAAACAATGCTAAATGAATCCACCATAGACATTAATTTGGGTATTCAGGAGAACCCTCATATTGTCAAGATTAGCCAATCCTTAACCCTTAAGGAGTAAAGAAATTATATAGCCTTCCTTTGTGACTGTAGCATAGTATTTTCTTGGTCTTATTAGGGTATGATTAGTATTGACCCATCCATTACCCTTCATAACATCATCGCTCATCTTTAATTTAAGTCAGTCTAGTAAAAACTTCATTGAATCCATCCCCATATAGCTCTTCTTATCAAAGAAGAACTTCAATGCCTTCTATCTATTAATTAAATTCAACCCATTGACTATCCACAATGGGTCTCTAACATTTTTCCTATCACTAAACCCATTGGGTGACTCCACCTATGTGTGTATTTTTGTGATCTTAACCTTGCATGCCCCAAAGATGACTTTCCCTTACCTAACATTGACGAACTTGTTGATCTTACCACTGGCCATGGAATTTTATCCCTCATGGATGGATTTTCAAGATATAACCAAATATTTATTTCCCCCAAGATCAACATAAGACATATTTTATCACCCCATGGGGAACTTTTTGCTATCGCATCATGCCTTTTGGCTTAAGGAATGTAGGAGCCATATATCAACAAGCCATGACCTACATTTTTCATGACCTCATTCATATAATAGTTGAAGATTATGTTGATTATTTTCTCATAAAATATAAATGTCTCCAGGATCACCTCACCCTTTTAACCATCATCTTTGAAATACTTATCCATTATCATGTCAGGCTCAATCCAAAGAAATGCATCTTTGAGGTCTTATCAATAAAAATTTCAAGCTTCATTGTTTCCATTTGTGGAAGAGAAATAGACCCCATAAAATTTTGATCCATTCTATAAATTCCTCATACTAACTTAAAACAACTTCATGTCCTACAAGGCAAACTTTAATCAATCCACCATTTTATCTCCTAACTATCCAATCGTTGTCAACCCTTTCACCACCTCCTAAAAAAAGATAACTCCTTTAAATGGACCAAGGAGTGTTAATAAGCCTTTGATGCAATCAAGGAGTATCTCCTTTCTCTTCCTATCCTTACTCCCCCAAAGGAAGATCAACCCTTTTATTTATACATATATGCCACTGATCATTCTTTAGGAGCCATGTTTGCTCATCATAATGACAAACATAAGGAGCAGGTTGTTTACTACATCAGTTGTACCTTCATTTACTTTGAAACTTCATACACCCATCCATAAAAACTCTACCTTGCCTTAGTTTTTGTCTCCTCTAAACTTCATCACTATCTTCTTAACCACAAGACTTATGTCCTTAACAACACTGACCCACTCAAATATATGCACTCTAAGACATATCATAACTAACATATGGCTAAGTGGCTCATACTTTTAGCTAATTTCAATCTTGAGTTTCTTTTGCAAAATTCCATTAAAAGACAGGTCATTGCAAACCAAGTATTTAAAGCCCCTCTCCTTGATAATCAAACTTATTTTCTTTCCTTTCTAAATGAGTCCATAGCCACCCTCTCTCCAGAATAACCCACCTATCAAATGAATATGTATTTTGATGGTTCTAAGTGTCAAAATGGTGGGGGTGCCAACATAGTCCTCGTTCTTATTAATAGATAACCTCTCTCAATTTATTTTAGACTCGATTTTGAATTCACCAATAATATATCCAAATATGAGGCCTTGATGATAGGTCTCCAAACCATTATATCTTTCAAAGTTAAAACTACATGCATCTTTGAAGATTCTCAACTTATTATCAACCAAGTCATAGGAGCCTATCAATACAAAAATTATGTTATTAGCATTATTTAACCATTATACCATCTAATCAATCCCTTGCTCTATAGATAGATTTTTAGACACAATGGCTTCCCTTGCATCC
>JARHVA010008634.1:87500-97500 GCA_037957365.1 Torreya grandis
GAGAGCACATTAAAATGTTTAGTGGCTAGGTGTAAAGGGTGAACTAACCATCAATGATTAGGTCTCCACCCCTACAACAAAAAAATTATCCTATTGTGGATGAGCTTACATAGGCAAAATAGAAACTTTCCCATGCACATCTCACATATTTATTTCTTATAAAATGAGAATCTTTATCCTCCTAACTTAGCAACTTTCCCTCAAATATTCCCTCCTCACTTAGTAAGTTTTTGATATAAATTCTCTTGGGAGAGTTATGGATCAAATTTTTGCTTATCTAGTTTCTCTTATTTTCTTTGTGTAGGCATCTGACATCCCAAAACCTTATGCATGTGATTCTCAAAAGTTAAATTACCATTAAACTACTCAAATATATTTAGCACTCAGCTAACAAATCTTTAAATAATAAAGGAAATTTGTTTTATTTTTAATATTTTCTACTCTTCATTTATTCTCTTGATTAGTTAGTCTAAACCCTCTTCCCCACTCCTAATACCATTTAATCCATAGACACCCCCTTTTGTCCATTAGATACCCTTTGTAACTCATTCTATAAATTCCTTGATAGGTAACTATAGCCAATTACTATAACCATCGATGGTTATAATAATCACCATCAGTCACCCAACTGTTGTTGGTCAGTACAACTGTTGATGGTCACCCTGACCATTTATGGTCACTATCATTCCAAAATAATATTTTGTTATTTTGACTCCACTTTCACCCTACTAGATCTCCTTTAGCCTTCTGACCAACACATAACTTCTCTTTTGACCTCTCTAGACCTGACTATAATTTATCTCTTGCATGTAGATGACCTTACCTATATTGGCACAAGAAGTTGACAACATATTTGACCTCCACATTATCCCACAACCCTTCTTCACTGACCAAAGGAACATTACATTTGAGTTAGCTCTATGTGATATGGTTTTCACATCTAATTATGAAGATGTTGATGAATAAATAGCTATAATTTAGGAGTATATTAACATCACTATGGAGTTTTTAAATAATTACTTTGATCGTATTAATCATGTTATGAACTAGATATCTTTGATATTGTTTATCTGGCACCATTTCCATATATATCTTTTGTAATTTCTCTTTTATCAATAAAATTTAATGATAAATAAGGGCTGACATCCATTTAAGGAAGCGCATTCCTTTCTTGGGATTGGTTTCTCACCAGGCAGCCCCTTACCTTTCTATTAATCCATTTTTCATAAGTTAATGTGATTTTTAAGTCATTATTACCTAGCCAAAGGAGTTCTCACTTCATCTAGTCATCAATGAGCACAATGTTTACCAAGTACATACCCTTTATCTCTTATTTCTCCTCTCTTTTTAAATTAAAAATAATCAATCAAGAAAAAGTATGGCAACACAGTGTGTGTGTGTGTGTGTGTGTGTGTGTGTGTGTGTGTGTGTGTGTGTGTGTGTGTGTGTGTGTGTGTGTGTGTGTGTGTGTATTTATCATTTCCAAAAGAGTCAAACCACACATAGTCCTCGTATGTATTTAATCTAATCAAAAAATAGTCCTTATATGTATAACAAAATAATTGATAGAATACAAAATTACCTTTAACCCATCTAAAGTCTCTTTGACTCAAATTTATTTATTTCAAATAATCATGAATTGTATGTTATCTTTATACATAATTATATGTATATAGATATATAATTATATACTCAATAAGTTTATCCCCTCTATATGAGTGTGTATGTGTATTTAGTATATTACACATATGTATATACATATAGAGTTCCTAAAACTTAGTCTATATACATATGTGGAAATATTATATTCCCAATGTTCTATCTTAAGCTAGGGAATTTTATTGTAAAGAAACTAAGCTCAATTTACCCTAATGGCTTAACACCCAAATCAGTCAAGTTTACAGTCTTAGGGTTTTAAAATTTATATGGCTTAGTTATGTGGATGTTTGATCCATACAAAAGGCTAATCCTACATCTTAATATAAATTCAACACATATTATAAACCCTAATAATCCAAACCATACATGATTATTTAATTAAATAAAAATAATTACTTCACCAACCTATAAATCACTTCCAATTTGAAACATAATGAACCAATATTCCTTGTACTCCTTGATCTACACTTTCCTTCTCCTATTTTTCATTCCATAGTCTCCTCTCAACTTGCCTCTTATCATATTCTACTCACCCATCTCTTACCATTCAAAATTTGGATGCCTCTATTCACTCCCACTTTGCAGTCCATACAAAATCCTCATTAATTTTCAACCTCAACTAATATCATAGTTAACTCTCATTAACCATACCAAAGAATCCATAAATTTCTTCCTCAAATCTCCCTTAATTAATTAATTATTATTTTATTAATTTCAAATCATCATATGATCAATACTACATTACATGCCTAAGTACATCACTCTAAAATTCCACTTTAAACATTATTAACAATGATAACTATTACTTATATTTCAACATAGTCTATGCATGTTAACAAGACTAGGCTTAGATCATTAGATAGTCTTAGGTTATAGTGAAATATTTGTATTAGTTTTGTAAAGATAAAAAATATCGCGACTTTTAAATAATATTGTGACTAATAATAAAGTAGATGATATTATTTTATCCAAAATTTAAATTAGATAATCATTATACTAATCATATTAGTATTATAGTAAGATAATTATCACATTATTACTATTCTATATAGACTATCTACATCTTTCATTATCTTTATAACTGAAGTCTTATATTGATATTCTTAAATATCAATGATAATAAGATAATGCTTTAAAACATAGAAAAGACATTTTTATTACTCTCTATATAATAGTAATTAGATATTATCCATATAATTTTACATTCCCATAATCATACACAAACTTGAGTAAAGTAACATAATATAGTCATACTAAAACATTATGCACTAAGTCTATGTAAAATCTACACAATGCAATCACACACATGATTTATTCCATATATAACTACTAAACTAAACTAACCTCACTAACATGTAAAATCTAATATCTAAATGCAAATAATTTTAAAAATGTACTAAATCTAATAATCCACACAATACATGTAGCTTCTATTATCTAATGTGGTGCATGTATGGGTTTTATCAATTCCTCTATCATCCATCAACATCTCCATCTTTTCCACCCTCTATAATGATGATATCCCTCCATCATGCTTTGAGGGATGAACTCTTTTGCATCCAACTCATGCCAAGAAGGTATTTATCCTGATACATCATTATATATATATATATATATATATATATATATATGTATATATATATGTATATATATATATGTATATATATATATATATATACATATATATATATATATATATATATATATATATATAACAATGCTATAAAAATAATTAACATAATCATAATGTACAAATTTCACAATATAGCCAACTCATAATAATGAAATCATTAAATCAAAGTAACATACAACTATCCCATAATAACATATGACTTATAGTTTAGCTAAAAATTAACTAATCAATTTAAAAAACATAATAATCCATGGATAATAAAGTAAACTAGCTTAGTGACTAATTGGTATGTGACATCCTTCCCCCTTAAAGTTAGTCATCATCCCAATGATATTTAAATAATAGTTATGAATAAAAAGCATTATTTAGCATAAAAATAAAATAGTATGAAGCATCCAATAAAGTAAACAAATGTGGAAATACCCTATAGAACCCATCATAGTCCTCCCAAGTAGTACTATCCTTAGATTATTAGTCCCACAAGACCTTTCACTGTGACACTTCTCTTTTATGCAAATGAAGTTTTTGAGTGTCAATTACTCTGATTGGTTCTACCATGACCACCCTAGGATCTATAACCTACAAACCATTCTAATCCAACACATGTCAAGGATAAACTATATAATTTTTAAGATAAGATACATGGAGGGCATTATGAAATAGAGCTAGGTTTGGTGGCAATACAAGCCTATATTCTATAGGATTGACCACTTCTAAAACCTCGAAGGGTCCCACATATCTCATTGAAAGTTTCACTGACTTCCCAAATTTAATCAAGATCTTTTATGGCTTAACCCATAAGAATAATTTATGACCTATAGAGAAATACCTAGTTATTCTCTTTAGATTAGTGTAGCTCTTTTACCTATCATTAGCCTTGGCCAATATTTGCTTGACTATTTTAACTTGATCTCCATTTTTGAAAGCATATCAGTTCTAAATACTACCCTATCTTCTAACCTATCCCAACTGATTGATGTCATATACCTTATTACATACAGTGCTTTAAATGATTCCATTTTTAAAGTAGATTGGTATGAGTTATTTTATTTAACTCAACCAATGTAAGTTATTATTCCCACTTGTATTTATGATATATTTAATACATATGAAGAAGATCCTCTAACACCTAACTAACTCACTTAGTTGACCATCAATTAATGGGTGATATGCAGTACTGAAGTTTAGTTGCATACCCAAAGCTAAATTCAAAGTTAACCAAAACCTATAAGTCATCCTTGGATCATGATCTAATATTATATTATCTATAAATTTCTAAAATTGATACACTTCCTTTATGAATCTATTCACAATAACAAGTGCATCATTTGTCAAATTGCCTAGTATAAAATGTGTTATCTTGGTTAGTTTATCAACAATAACCAAGATCATGTCAT
Source organism: Torreya grandis (assembly GCA_037957365.1). Lineage (NCBI taxonomy): Eukaryota > Viridiplantae > Streptophyta > Pinopsida > Cupressales > Taxaceae > Torreya > Torreya grandis. Next base: position 92,190 of record JARHVA010008634.1, read on the forward strand.
GCCTATTTAGTGACAATCGTAATCCATAGATAAAGTCCATACTTATCACCTATTATTTCCATTTTGGTATGTCGTGTGGATATAAAAATCTAGTTAAATGCACATGTTTAGCTTTCACTCGTTGACATTACATACAACATGATACAAAGTGAATTGCATATTTTCTTGATTTAATTATAGAAACAAAGTGTTCTAATCTCTATGATATCTTGGTTAATACTATATTTCCTTAATATTAGGCATTATGTAGTATATTTAGCACTGTGCTCCTCAGATTCTCTCGATCTAGCACATGTATCCTTCCATTATATCACATAAGACCATCACTATCTAAGTTGTATGTTTTATACCTAGGATTTTGAGTATTCTCAGACAAATATTTTTTGACCTAATCATAGAATTTATCTCTTGGTTAGAATTCAATTACTTGATCCCTGAAAGAACTCTTGATAGTAGCCAAAACTACTATGTACCTTTTATAACTTAAGGTGTCAATTACTATGTTTTTATTGCCTTTGATTTAATTTATATGAAAGTATTAGTTAGATAAAAAATATAACAAACATCTCTGATGAACATTTAAATTTAGTTGGGTGAAGATGTATTTGAGTCCCAAGTTATCATTCTTGAGCTCAACCAATTTTCCCAACAAATAATGTATCCATACTTTCAAAGCATGAATAACTATTACAATTTCAATGGCATGAGGTGAATAATTCACCTCATTAGGCTTTAACTTCATTGACTCATAAGCCATCACTACACCATCCTACATAAGGACTCCTCTTAGTCCATCCCTAGACACATATTTGATCACTAAAAATTGATCATTAGGATCAGGAACTCTTAACACTAGTGCTGACTTAAGTCTTAGTTTTAATTCCTAAAAAACTACTTCACATTTATCTAACTAGATAAAAAAAAAAATTTATGCTACAAAGAGGTAATCAAATTATCTATCTTGGAAAATTTTGAAATGAATTTCTTGTAATAACCTATTAATCCCATGAAACTCATTACCTCATAGACAATCCTTAGTATCACCCACTCCATAATGGCTATTACCTTAGCTAGATCAATTGAAATTCCATTCATTGAGATAATATGTCCTAGATATTACACTTTATTTTGGAAAAATACACACTTGGACAATTTTCCATACAACTTGTGCTTATGTAGATGTTTTAAAACTAGTTCTAGATGTTGAAGTTGCTCTTATTAATCCTCAGAATATATAATAATGTCATCTAAATAGACCAAAATAAAGTGATCTAGATAATCTTTGAACACACTATTTATGAGATTTATGAATGTTACAGGTGCATTCATCAACCCAAATGGTAACACTATAAAATCATAGTGCCCATATCAAGTTATAAATTATATCTTAGGAATATCTTCATCTTTTATCCTTAACTGATGATATCCAACTCTAAGATAAATCTTAGAAAAGATCATTGTTCAACACATATGATTGAAAATATCATCTATTCAAGGTAACAAATTCTTATTTTTTATATCCACTTTATTCAACATTCTATAATAATTACAAATTTGAAAAGTTCCATCCTTCTTCTTGATGAAGACAATTGGTACACCCCATGGTGACACACTTATTTTGATCAACCCTTTGGACCATAATTCTTAGATTTTTGCCTTCAATTCAACCAATTAAGTGGTTATCATTATATACAGTACCTTAGACTGAGGTTCCAATCCTAGTTTTATATAAATAGTGAAATCAAACTCTTATTTAGGAGGCAATCCTATAAATTCCTCTAAAAACACATCATAAAAAATTCCTAGGGAAAGGATAATATTCAATTTATGGTTCCTTAGTTTCCTCCATTTCATTTATCTTGATGATAAAAGCTTAACATATTTTTCCTTGGGCCTTCCTAAGTTACATTTTATAAATATTCCTAAGCCCTAACTCCCTTTTATCACCCTGATTTAGTGTTCTATTACCCAAATAATTTAGACACTCAACCTTTTTTAGATATCAGTCAACCTTGGATTTATGCTTTGCCAGCTAGTTGACTCTTAGGATCACATCATATGACTCTAATGGTACTGCATAAAGATCCATAACTATTATGAATTATAACAACCTAATATATTCTTCAACTAAACACTTATCAACTTTCACTTTAGAATCATTCCCATATTATACCAACCATGCATTTTCCATTACTCCATCTTTTCTAAAATAATTATTTAGAATTCTAGGAGCTATAAAATATTTTGTAGCCCCTATGTCTATCAAAATGGAAACTGTATGTTCAAATAAAATACCTAACATTTCTATGGGTGAATCTTCAAATTCAGCTTGTCGATTATCAACTACCACATGAATAAGTTGCTTAAAATTTCCTTGATAAGGGTTAGAAACTTTGTTCCTCAACTTATCTTGAATATATTCACATGAAAAATGGTCACCTCCATAAATGAAACAACCTCCTGGTGGTGCCTTCCTATCATACTATTGGTTTCTTTTAAAACTACCTTTAGAACCATTACCCAATTTCTTACTACTTGAACCACTATTAAATCTAGTATTCTAACTCTTGAAATGACTCTTGGAGTCTCCACTCCTCTACTTATATTTCTTTTTTTAAAGTTTGTTTAAAACTTCCAAACTTTTTCTTAAACTTATCTATAACTTGAGAAAGATATTTTAAATTTTACTCCTATTTGATTTCTTTCTCAAAGACTTGGTCCATGGTAAATGGTCCATGAATATCCACCTCTCCACCAATCTAGGGTTTTAATCCCATGATGAAATTCCTAATCATAAACCTTTCATTTGCGTAATACTGAGGTACATATTTCAAAATCTTGGTGAATTTTTCCTAGTATTCATTCACTAACAAGTCTCCTTGTTTTAGATTTTTAAAATATATAAACTTTTGGTCAAAATGTAACTGTGGAATCCACCTTGATTTGAATAGTTTCAAAAAAATACTCTCATGTAGTGGTGGTGAAGTTAATATTCATTTAGAACTTCTTGTTGGCCCAACATGTCACTACTTCTTTAGCAAATTGATATTCTCCCCAAATGGATTTGGTGACTTTAGAGTAGTTTTAAATCTCAAAATACTCCTCTATTTTATTCATCCATGCTTCATCTCCATCTCCCATAATGATTACATCAAACTTAGGTGGATTCAGCTTTTTCATATCCTTAGCCAATTCCATGGCTACACGTGCTCTTGCATCCTAAGGTAATTCCTCATATCTCTACTCTTGAGGGATTTTATACTCAGTAGGATGATCTTCAGGCTCATCTTGATGGGATTCCTCTTAATGTCCATGAATTTCTTATGCGAGTCCTACAATTATGTCCCTAGTCTCATTCCTAGCTGCAAGAATCTGATCTAACTTTGTGGCTTACTCAGAATTAAATTGGTTAGATCAAATAGAGGGTTATTTTCATTGAAATTTTAAGGATCCTATCTATATGATATTTATTACACCATTATTATTTTTTATAAAATAATAATATGAAAATGTTAGTGGAATCATTAAGTCCTAGAGTTCGAGCCACAACTCTAATCCCACAATGTAACATCCCCACTAGGATTTACTAGAAAAATGTAATATATATATATATATATATATATAATATTCCATGTATTATTTAATTAAATTACACCATGCAAATATAATTAGTGATCTAAGCATACTAGGTATGTTAAACATAAATTAAACTTGTAACATTTAACAGTTACTGATCACTAGCATCACATGTAACAAAACATAATTACATTAGGAAAGCAATTATATAAAATATATCCATGATTGGCATAATAATACAACCACTACTATTAATGTGCCTGAATAATTGAATACAATATTCATCAAACATAATGTTTCATTAAAAAATATAATGATCCATGGAGCACGAGTCACTCAAACTCTAGTATCTCTGATAATCTCAAGTGTAGTCTCCAATAAGTATTGTAGTGGGAAGGGAGAGAATCATCTGAGTACTTTTCCACACTAAATATGGACCATAGATCCCCCACACAATCCCCCAAAGAGGGAATGACCCTCACTTTATGGATGGATAGATAATGATGGCATGAGAATCTAGAGAGACATGTTAGTACTCATGTGTTGTAATATTTATAATACATAATGTGTACCACAAAGAAAATAAATTATAACATGATATCGCACAAACATATAAATCATACATATGAAATGACAATGTCTATATAAACATTACTTTTTCTAAAGTTTTTAAATAGTTATTGATTTCTAAGATCAGTCAAACTCATACACACCACTTGAATAGATACCTTCATATGGCATTGGTGATATTAAATAAGCTAATGAAGTCTGTCTCACTACTTAGTTAGTACTAATAATGAGATATTTGGTTTACATTATTATAACCAACAAATTCATACAAATTATTTCTACTAGAAGGTATAAAACATTATAAATACAAGAATAATCACAATACATACATTTAGTTCATCAAACGTATGAATGAATCTCTACTATATTATTCAACACAATAATAATTAGAAAAACAATTAAGTTTATTTACCAAATGGTTAAAATAAATACTTAGACTACATTTCTAAATTCTCCAAGTGAATTTAATCATTTTACAACTAAAAATATCTTAGTATATTGTTCATATTAAACATTATTAAATAACATTAATAATTAATCAAAAATTTAATCACTCATAAACAACACATATCTTTTCATCTATGAAATTTATTTTGATTTAAGGAGGCCATATGAATATAATTTTAGTTCCCTATATATTGGAATTTTGTGACTTAATTTAGTATTCACAACTCTAATTATAGGCATGCATCCTATTCTATAAATGTAAGATATATACATATATGAGAACCTAAGTTATCATATAAGTATATTTCACATATTTATGCATCATGCATAACATATACCACTTAATATATAATTAAATACACAATTACTATTTTTAACAACTGTTAGTGCTTTTCTTTATTCTATTAAAGCTTATAAGATTCTAACTAACCAATAACTTTTTATGAGAAAGACTTCGAGAATCAAACATGGTTTCAAAAGTCCATATCCCTTATTTCACTTATTTAACATAAAATATATAATATTAATTATAATAAGATTTATTTCTAATTCAATTTTTCTATTATTTCACCAAATTTTAAGTCCTTAGACTATGTATATGTTAATATGAGTTATTGAGAACAAAGTGTAATAAACAAACAACTATAAGTTCTAGATTTGTTAATCAAATAGAAGTTTATATTATTTTAGTGTTTCTATATGAATCAATAAAAATGAA